>VZSV01000012.1:5714801-5726258 GCA_013398735.1 Nothocercus julius
GCAGGCGGGCGGGAGGCGGACACGGGACGCGGGACACGCCTCCTCCCCCGCCCGCGCACATGGCGGAGCGGAGCGGGGCTGCGCCGCTGCCTCCTTCCTCCTCCTCCTCAGCACCCCCCGGGACTCCCCCGGGCCCTGCCGGCAAAAGGCTTCGCTGCGGCGGGCTGGGGGTTCGCCCGCGGGAGAGCGCTGCCCCCCGGCAGAAGCCCCCGCCGCACGCACGCAGACTTGGACCAAGTCCACCAAAATAGTAGTAATAACAATAATAATAATGATATAAATAATAAAGTTCTGCTCGCGCCCCGTCCCCAGCCGAAACTTCGGCGCCTGGAGCTGCGCGCCGGCGGAGCGGCGGGGACAGAGCTCGTCCCCCGCCGCGCTGGCCGCGGGGGTGATACCTCTCCCCGCTCCTTTTCACCGGCAGCGGGGATGGCTGGAAGTGCCGGAGGCTCCTTCGGTGCTGCCAGGCACCTGTGTCGCAAGCCCCGTGCACTCTCCCCTCGCACTCGTCCCCAGCGTCAGCGTGCGGCAGTTGTGAGCCCCGTGCTCCCAAGGCTGTGGCCCGGGGGGGCTGCCCAAGGAGTTCTCCATCGCCACTGCTGCCTCCTTTTCTCTCAGCCTGTGCGCGACAGTTTTATTTTCTAGGCTGATGGGCGTCTGGAGCAGCGTGGGGTAAAATGGCCCGTGATCAGCCCTGCCGCTCAGTGAGGTGCTCCCGCTTGCAAATCCAGCAGCCGCCTTCTCCAGCCGCCCACGAGAAAGGGCAGGTGAGTACCCCTTCTCAAACTAATGCAAGGGTTTGTCACCAGCGGAGCCAAGGGACATCTAGGCTAAAGAGCGTTTTACCATCCCCATTCCTCGCTCTTGTAGATATATGTATTTTTTTGTGCAGTTTATCTCTCTTGTTGTTGCTGCCATGTTACTTTCTCAGCTGAGGTTTGCAAGGCAGTTATGCGTGTTAAAAAAAATGGATAATCGTCATATTGTCGATAACAGCGGTTGGCTTAAAGGAGAATCTGAATAAGTACTATCAATTTAACCATATCTGTCATCCTTCTCAAAACTACCTGGAGAGGTGTAAGAGTCGTGTCCACATTATCGCTGAGCAGCGCTCTGCAACATCTCTTATGCTTATGGTATGTATAGTATGTCCACTAGAGGTCACCGTTAGTCATTTTTCTCTGATAATTTACTTAGGAAAAAAAAAAAAAAAAAAAAAAAAAAACCACCAAACTCCAATTATACAATGTAGTAAAGTATGCACATCAATCTGTTGTAGCACAGCAAGGTCACTTCTGATCTCTGTTTAGTCATTTTGGTGTCTGTTTTCACATAGCCGAAATGATTTTTGCTACCAGCAGCTGCATTTAGTTAATGTTTCTAGGCATCCAGTTAATTTTATAATCATCAATCACTACTCTAAACCTTTTCACCTTTCTTTGACGTGCATGCTTCTGGATTTTATTCTTGCAGGAACAATTATTGAGCTTTTGCTTAAAAAGAACTTTTTTTTTTTTTTGTCAGATAACAAAATATAGCTAGAACTGTCAGAGTGATAATGAGTAGTCCAGGTGCTTCTAGTTTTGCAATTTGTCATGCTTCCTGCTCCATGCATTTTAACCCCCTTCACAGGTCCTTGTGGGTTTGCAGAGGAAGAAAGGAGAATAACATGGTCTTAAGACATGAATTTTCTAACTGAACCACAGAAATGCAGAATAATGAGTGGGACTGGTCATTCTAGAAATAGTTTCAGGAGAGGAAAGGCTGTGTGGTGAAGCAGTATGGAAGAACAGGCAAAGTGTTGGCCATACAAGAGTCAGATTGCGTTACATACCAGTTTATGAAGCATTATAAGTTGATTTAATATGTAATTCTGCTGCTGTTCTTGTTTCTTTTCAAAATAAAGCAGTGATTTCTGTCTTTAGAATAACATTGTCACACGTTGGTAAGCAAAGCTAACCTGGCAACATCAACGTTGTTTTCTCTGGGGTCTAGCATGTTCCAGTTTAGTTATTTTAGTTATAATTGCTGTCTCTCAATAGAGGGGATTTGTTCCAGCTAGCTGGTGTCAATAGCTGTAAACAATGAATTCTCTCACCAGGAACAGTCATTTAGCAGGAACAAAAACTCAGATTTTTAGACAAGGCTTGTAATTTTCCAGTAAATGTTCTGATTTGGGGGCATTTTGAGATCAGTCACACCATTGTAGTGATGAAATAGATGTTTTATTGTAAATCCACGGTAATTCAGATGGCTTCATGGGAACTGTGTAGAATTTACAACTGTCAAATCAGTGATTGTCTTAAATCTGTCCTATTTTCCTGGAGGTTTCAGTAAGTGCTAGCTCTTTTTTTTTGTTTTGTTTTTTGTTTCTGTTAAATTTCAGGAGTGATGATCGTAAGAATTTTGAAGAATGGGTCTGAGATTCTGAAGGAACCAGGCCTTTTTTTAAAAAGGCTTTGTGTGTATGTCTAGTAACATAAGAAGAAAAAGACATTTTAAGACTTTTTTCGAAGTGTGTATTAAAGTTCCAGCTGTGGTGTTTTGAAGGATGATACCAAATCAGTAAAACAATTGAGCCAATAAATACCATGTAAATGGATCAACATAAAAGTTACTAAATAGTATTCAAGCTTTATGCTGGTGGTAGATTTTTGTGGTTTAAAATTAATCTTTAGAAGAACTAAGCTGGCTGGCAATCTAAAACATAATAAAAAAATCTCAAGTAGTCAGTTGAGTTTCTTGTCTCTTGTGGGGGTTTTTGTGTGCCTCCTTTTGGCTCTGAGGGTAACTACCGGGATGTTGATTCAAAGGAATTACTTTCTTTTCTTGGTGTTAAATAGTCATAGAACTTATTGCCTGGAAGGAGCCTCATATTTAATATGCATTAAATTTAAAAAAAAAAAAAAAAAAAAAAAGTCCTGTATATCAACATCTGTTCTTTGTTTGTGTTATGCTATTACATCCTAAGAGTATTTAATGAACTTGAAGTATTTTCCGTAGTTTCTAAGTCGTCTAGCCTTATGCTGAGGGCCCTGCTCTCAGTGCTGCACTATGTTAGCTTAAAAAAAGAGATTGCTTGGATCTTTTATGCAAACTGGTTTATTTTTAATGTTGGGCATTTTTCATAACCCAGGATCAGAGTCTGTTCCTTCTGAAGTCGCTGCTTGCATGTGTCACTACTGAGTCACCAGTGAGTAATGCACCTGCTAAATGCAGGAAAAATGGATTTTGGTGGGCTGTTTCCGGTCAGGATTCTTGTTTTCTTATATGACTGTAATACCAGTGAACCCTAGGCGTGGAACAGGACGCCATAATGAGAGACTTGTACATGCCGATCAAAAAGATTTTCCTGATAAAGAAGAGTGCAGTCTGTTAGTGTCAAAATAAGAGGGTTTGATTGTTTGTTTTGTGTTTTGTTTGTTTGGGAGGAAGGGTGCTAAACTGATTGTGTTTGCCAATATCTATCTTTATTACTTAAATAGGTGATCAAGAATAGAACTAATGCTCCAAAATGTTCAGCATGCATGATGGGCTATGGTTTACAGTCATCTTTATTTTAAGTCTCAGGAAAAAGAAATGGTTCCCAGTAGATATGTTTTCTTTTGTGAGTCTTCCCTGTGCACCAGAGCCCCAGTAACTTCAATGTGATTTGTGGGCTACCTAGAAAACTTTTCAGGAAATGGGCCCATTACCACATGCAATTACAAAATAGAGAGTCTAATGATGGATGTAGTTCAGATTGTCAGTGGCACCTGACATAAGAGCCCAAGTTCCCTTGTCACTGAAGCACTTCTAAAGATCTGAATAATTTTGAATATGAATGTTTCTAAAAGTGGATGAATGACATTTAGTAGGGAGTTGGGTATTCGCATGAGCACAGAATACAATCTGTAGTTGACACTTATAATTAGACTAGCTTATTTCATGAAACATTAGCAATTTGGGGAATTTGGCTGTGTATAACTCTGATTTGATGTCAGGGTCGATGTATCTGTGGGTCAGACTGAAAGCTTTTTTTTTAATGTGAGGTGCAGCTGCCTTCCCTGTCTTCCACTTTTACTGAGATAAAGACTCATAAGGATTCAGGGACCTGATGCTGGGCTAATTAGTGAAGACTGTTAATTTTCACTTGTACAGAGAGGGCTACTAGCTGGGATAAACCAGTTCTGTTTAGCCTGAACTCCAGGCAGGGAGATGCACAGCACAGAGAGAAGGACATTGCTTGCCTGAGGAATGGTGTTAGAAGGAGCTTTGCTAATTGGGAAATTCAAAGGCACAAACAGTTTCTCACAGCAGTGAGGAATACAGGAAAATACCTTCCATCAGTGTGATCTCTTTCTAAATGCCAAGCAAAAGGAAGGGAGGCTGACTGCAGAGGAGATGGAGAAAGATGCTGTGAGTTGGGAAAGCCACGTGTGGGGGTGAAGCCAAAGGATGTGCTGAGATGGGAAGAAACTGAGCCAGATGAATGCATATAAATATTATTTTGTCACGGTCCTTTTTTTTTTTTTTTTTTTTTTTTTTTTTGTAGCTAATATAAAGGATTTTCTGTTGTTGTTTTTCTTGAATCCTTATCAAGGCCATAAGCTCAGTTCAATTGCCTAAATGCTCGTGTGTTAGTGCTGCTGAGGGTGCCCTAGTTTTCCCTGGTCTCCATCCGCTGCTCCAGCAGTGCGTGCGCCATCTGTGTCATATCTGCCAGCCCCAGGGGTGTCCTGGATGTCCTACAGGTGACTGTAGACGACTGTGCTTAGGTAACTGATTTGAGCCCTGTGCATCTGTTAGATATTTCTGAGGAACAGGACTGGAAATTTAGATCCCAAGGTGGCCCTTGGGAAGTTGAGTGAAGAAGTGACTGGTGAGTCACCAGTGGTTATTGGGAAGGGAATTTGGGCACTGGGACTCTGAAATTCTGTTTGGGCGAGGGATACAGAGAGCTTATGCTAAAGGCAACAGAGCAAATACAGGCACCTCTGCTGCTCATGCAGAGGAAGGGCTACATGTGGGGCCCGAACTGTGCGGGACTCAACCGCAGGGAGTTAGGGTCCAGCTGGTGGAGTTTTACTGGACTTGCAAGAAAAAAGTTTCAAGGAGAAATTTCTGGAAATAGAGGTTAACTTGTCTCTCCCTCTCTTTTTTTTTTTTTTTTTTCTTCTCTTTTCTCTCTCCTTTTTAAGTGGGAAATAGTAGATTTTTCCATTGTATGTATCTAGGCTCTCAGGGGAAGGAAACTCTCTCTTGCTATTACTGTGCTCCTAGATTCATACCTTGGTGGAAATCAAGTTAGATAAGACTTTTTTTCTTTCAAACCCTGTCACTAGTCCCTTATTTGAGAGACATTAAGCTCTTAAATATTGTTTTTCTCAGATACTGAGTTGTTAACAACTGACCACTTATACTAAACTACAGCAAAAAATGCAAGATTGTGTTTTATATAATAGCTGAGTACACAAAATCTGATCACTTTGTTTACATGATGCATATTTTCATTTATAGAAAGAAGCTTTTTTTTTTTTTTCCTAATTGAATACTTCCTGTTTTTCAGAGATCTCAGAAAGTCTTTTCAAACACAGGTTTATTAAAATGATCAGGCTGGCTTACATGGATAAATGTTAGCATAACTGTTTAAAGATGATGCTCAAGTTTATTAAATACTAAAAGCATTTTATAGTCATTCAACTATATAATACTATCCAGCTAAAATAAATAAAACCATAGTCTCTTGTATCCTATTCACAAAGCAGCCACTTGGTGCAAATGAGTTCTGCGCCTCCTGTAAGAGTCCTCATTTCCTGAGCCTGTTGCTACACCGGAGCATTTTGGGTGTTCCTGCCCTTGCTCAGGACCTACACCTGATGCTGTGGTGCAACAAGGTGTTAAAACCTTTGCACTGTAGGAGCTTCAGGAGCATGTGGAGTATAGATCTGTTATAGCTACTGTGAGGCCTGTAATGCCACCCTAGCCCGAGTTTGCAGTGTAGGATGCTAAGTGGCAGTTTTCCTTTCTGTGCAGCTAAAGATTCACCAGCACTTTCTGTGAAGAGACTTAACTACAGTATATTGGACAGTATTCCTGCCTCTTTGCAGAAGAGTTGTATTATCCTGGGTTGCATGTTTAAAATTGTATAAAGCTTCCCTGTGTGCCTGCATAACCACTGTCGGTGTCTGCGCAAAGCGAGTAAGTGTTCCCCAAGTCCGCTGCTGTGCTGCTGACATTAGGCACTATTTGCTTCCAGGAATGAAAGTTTTTCACCTATACAAGAAAAAATTCCTTCCTAAATCATGCAAGAGACCCGATTATGTCCTGGAAGTATAAGTGATCGTATCACTAGCTTCATTGGACAGCTAGAAATGGCTCTCAATGGTCAGAATGAGTCTGTCTCTCCCCTTCTCTCTGAAGGTATAGAAGTTTTTCTCCACGACAGTGTTTTCAACTATATTTCACTTCAAGGTGATGGTGTAACAACTGATGTCCTGGGCAAGATACAAGTAACAAATGTGCCAGAACAGTTCAGTAAATTGCAAACCCTCTTCTAAGGGGTGATCAGAATATCTGAGGATCTGGTTCTTGAGATTAAAACAACTGCAGGAGTAAATGTATGTGTTTTTTCTTTTGCACTGTAGAAATATTTGCTTGTGAGCAGTTTTTATGCTGTGTTCTCCTCTGGTATAAGTCACCATAGCTTCATTTTATGCAATTACTCTTTTCATATTGATATATACACACTCAAATTTTGAACACGTTTGCCTATTTCAGCACACCGGTAACACCACCAGCAACTTTGGCATCCCTTAGCTTCCCTGCTGCCCATTGCAATGAACCGTGGGGTCCAGTTGCTGGGGCTGGAGTGACTCTGCTGCACCTTTGCCGCCAGGTTAGGGCTGGCTCCAGCTGGTGTACAGTGGAATACCAAAGTATCGCAATCGTGATGAGAATAAAGATCTTTCCTGGAAATTATCACAGAATGGTTGGGGCTGGAAATGGCCTTTAGAGATCATCTAGTCCAACCCCCGCCTGACCAGGCACAATCATGTAAAGCAAATTGCCAAAGTCTGTGGATTTTGAGTATCTCCAAGGATGGAGACGGCACAACCTCTCTGGACAACCTGCTCCAATGCACAGTAACTATCACAGTAAAAAAAGTGGTTTATCTGTTTGTTTAGTTTTCTTAGATTCAGAAGGACTTTCAAGTTGTGCCCATTGCCTCTCATTCCGTCACTGAGCACTGCTGAAACCTGTTTGCTTCATTCCTCTGTACATCCTCCATCCAGATATTTATACACATTGCTAAGATCCACCCCTCTCAGTCTTCTCTTTTTCCAGGCTAAACTGCTCCAGCTCTCTAATGGCTAATTAACAAATTATTAATATAATCTATGCAAATTTATACTGATAAAAGTCTTTGGTAAATTTTTGATATATATAATACATGTGCATTTCAATTACAAGGGTAAAAACAAAGTAGATCGCTCAGATTCTAAATCAGTTTTTCTTTCAATCCACAGTAACTTGTTATTTTTTCTTTGCTTTTGTTGAGCTATTGCAAAAACAAGGCAGGCAACATCAGTAATCTTGAGAGTTCGGAAAGAAGAAATTTGTACATGTCTTCCTGGAAAAGCTTAACATTATTTAATGACGCGTACTCCACTTGTGTTGCACTTCAGTGAATATAATAATACTGCTCTCTTTCTAAAAAGTGGGAAAATATAGTAATACCACAGAAGCTTGTTTCAGAAGCTTCTCTCCTTAGCAGTAAGTCTCTGCCCATCGACTGCAGCTTTCTTCTCATGCACCACAGAGGCTGGCAGAGCTTCTTTCTGTTTCGGGGCTTTATATATAGATAGTGGTATTTAGTGGTCTCCTCCTCAAGTCCACAACATGTGACCTTCTTTGATTTTTCTGAAGAGTATTGCTATCTGATAATCAATGCATTCGTTTTTTCCCTCAGCAGACTTAAATGTACTTTTTAAAACAATCTGTTTAAACATTTGTGTTGTTGAACAGAGTTCAAACTGGAAACAGACATCCTAGTTTGCAGTGCCTTGTTAGTTTCATTTCTTTCCTCCTACAGTTATATTTTTAATTCTGAGATCTGTCGTTAATTCACTAATGTACATCACTGGTATGCTGTGTTTTCTAACATTTTCTGTAATTCACATATTAAAAACTGTTTCTTTTTCAAAAGACAATAAGAATGGGGAAGCACGAAAGGTTTTCTCTTAAACGATGAGTGCTGATTAAAACATAGAATGGGAATCCTGGGCTGCTCTTCTCCAGGAGTGCTCTTGTAGTGAGCAGGATGCTACTTCTGAGTGTCCTACTCAAAGAAAATGTTCAACAAAGGTTCATCTTCTCCCTCTCCTGCCCCATGTTTCTTGCGCTTCTTTTAAAAAGAGGGCTGTGAGGACTTCCCCACTCAACCTGGAGAGTATTTCCAAGAGCTGTGGCTGCCTAGGCTGTCTGCCTCTCCAAACATTTAAAGTCCTGCTGAAAGAGGCCTGTGCCTTGCAGAGGTGACTCTTCGTCATGGCCTGCCCCAGTGCTGAGCTTCCTCCATGTAAAAAGCCCTGTAAAGCTGCTGTGGCCTCGTTCCCAGCAGAGGCTAGGGAGGTGCCAGAACATGGTGCTTTTTCTCTTACTGTTCCATAGAATATTTGCAAAATACTCTTTACAGTCTCCTTGTGTCTTAAATTCAATATCTCATCAGCTTAACAGAATGTGCAAAACATTCAGCCACTGCCAAATAAGTATTCAAATTGCTTATTCATACATTTGATCTTAGACTCTTACATTTCTGGTATTCCTGGATGAGCAGCTCTTGAAAGCAGAGAGGGCGATAAGCATGTGGAGCTGCGATTCCAACCTCAGGCTTCTCAGCAACTTGGTGGGAGGGAATGTGCTGAGGTGAAACAGGATTCCTCCTCTTCGAGCCCTGGGAACTTGGGGCTGGCATTTTGCCAAGCTGAAGTTCCCTGTTTTCTGTCACATACTTGCTGTGAAGAGACAGATGTGCAGTCTTGCTTTCATGGGGTTGTGCCTTCAAAATTCAGTATTAGAATGAACTTTTTAATGATGTAACCAAGTTCACTTGCTTCCCCCTGGACTGGGATTAATCAGGATTAGCTCACAGTTATCAATGGAATGGATCTGCAGGAGCAGGGGTGAGAATGAACTATGAGCTAGTATTTCTGAGCCTTTGTAGGTTAAAATAACACGTTTTCACAGCAAATAATGATAGTCTGTCCCTCAGTCCAATTTTCACTGTATTTAAGTAGTGTTTTAGCATGTATATAGTAGACTTGACTGAAAGGAATCTGCAATGCAGAAATTGTGAATGTTTGGGTCAACTGGCTCAGGAGACTGGTATTGCAAGTAACAAATGAATTATTTCTCATTATTAAATTGCTTGGTACAATTATTTGCAGACATTAGGTTCTTTGAGCATTTTGTTGGCATAAAAAATTTTCTGTTAGCCTTGCGTGACTGGAGAAATAACTTTGTAGCAAAGGAGGGGGGGAAAAAAGGTAAGAATATAGCTCTTGAGTCCCTTCAATCTCCCAGGACAGATTTTATCCTAGCATGAATTTTTATTGCCAGATTGTAAAACTTTGGAATAGAGGCTGGTAATGGAAATAGTGATGAAGAAAATTTTGAAGTTACGAATGGTGACATGATAGATTCTCTCTGCCCAGGAGTTTTACACACAAAGGCGTTTGCAAGACTGAAATAGTAACATTCTCTTTGCTGTTCAGAACAGCAGGCTTCAATAGAAAGTGGCACCCTGGATTTAATACCCTATTCCAGGAAGATCATGAAGAACTATTGTTCCTTCTATCCTCTCTCTGCAGGGAAATAATTTTGCTGAGAGTATAAGGGGGTTCCTTAATGCTCATTAAGGATTTTTAGGAAATGGCTCATCCCTGAACAAAACCGTTACCAGAACGGTGTACTACATTCAGAAGTGGAGGTTTTGTTGAGGATGAATACAGCAGCAAATACTGCTTTCAGTCCTGTACTATCTCCGTTTCTATTAGTACTTCCATTATAGAGATGTGGACGTTAGTAGGAAGCTGTTTAGGGGCCCTTTGTCACATGAGAAGAGGCTGAAACTATAAATTGGTATTTTTGCTTGCTGCTTTTTTTACATTTTCATGCAGATATAAAAGGCTTTTAAAAATGACTGGTCACCTTTACATCATAATTGTTGTTAAGCAAAATATTTCTGAGATTTATGTGTAGAACTAATATAAATTCATATTTTCTTGCTCTGTAGCTTTTTTTTTTTTCTTCTTCTGTTTTTCAGTAAGCATGCTAAAGAGCATTGGGGAAATCTTAATTAGCTGTAGTAGTGTCAGCTGTAGCATTCTGACTGCATCCCATGGAAAGCAACACTACGCACAGGCACAAACATGCTCTCTTCTCACTTCCTTCCCATCACAAGAGATCACTATAATTCAGTTGCTTGTTATTTTATTTTCTAAACAGAAGAGGTTAGTAACCAAACACAAGATGACTCATATTCAGAATAAAATATTCATCAAACTGCAGTGAATAACCTTCCCCATGCCAAAATGGAGGACAACTACCAAAGAGGAACCTGCTTAAAATATTCATTAAAAAATGTCATATTGCAAAATGCGTGACTGCCACTGTAGCGAGGGTATTTCTGTTGTGATTCCCCCCTCCTCGTCACAGTGTACTATTTCTGCCTGTTTTCCTGGAGAAGTCTGTGGGGGAAACTGATGTTAAGAATAATAATTTCAAGATTTGACCTGAACTTACGCAGCACCGTCTAGCTCTGCAAGTCTGGGGGGCCTTCTGACAGTATTTTATACTGTGCATCTTGCAGTTGAATCTCATGAAAGCAGACGGCATTAAGGACCTGCTAGAACTGAGGGCTCCAGTGATGATTGTGGAGGTTGCACATTGCTTATTCACAAACCCAGCCAGTCCTCAAAGGGATATGAGTCTTCCTTTGGGAAGGAGAGCAGGACTTTTGGAAGTAGATCTGAGAAACATGCAAGAACAGGCTTTTCTATCTCAGAATGTGTGTGATTTACCAGTATGAGCTGTGTTTATCTCCTCTCTCATGTCTTGTGGGCATTTTACATGTGCGGATGTTTGTACTTTGGCCTGATTGTTCATTGTTATTCTGGTGAATTGAGGAACTAGTTTAGGTGGATATTGGCCTGAAAAAACTTATTGCCTAGGTTTCCTAAGGGTAGTCTCTTATTTATTTACCCATTCATTGTTGATATGCATTTGTCTAAGAACTTATACAGATACCTGAAGGGAAAATAGCTGTGTTGGTATAAATGGGGGTGGTGGTGTAATAAATAGGGGTTGGTATAATTATATCCACTATATCTTATTTTAGTACTTACAAGAATAAGAAAACAAACATGTTAAACATTAAAGATCCCATGGCTCCTTTCTTCTCCTATTTTGTGTCTC
>VZSV01000012.1:5740188-5768549 GCA_013398735.1 Nothocercus julius
GTCATTTACACTTCTGAAATGGACATTTTGTGATGTAGATCTTGGTCCCTTTTAATAAAAAAGAAAATCATCTAATGCAAAAATATTCTGGAACATTATTTAAGAACAAATTTCAAGAACTCTTGAAATTAGTTTCAAAAACAGTTTTAAAGTATGTTTGGGACAAATGGAATGAGCCAAATTTGTGATACTCTTACAGGTAGCATGTGTAGGTATCCTGCTGCTTTGAAGAAGCCTTCAAAAAAGGCTCAAGATACATATATTTAAAAACAATTAAGTTTTTCATGAGGCAGACAAGAAATACCTTAATTTGAGTATCTGATGCTAATCTACAAGGAATTAATCCTTCCTCTGATTTTTATCTGATGCTCCTGGTAATTTTGGTGGTGTCTGGATAGTTAACATAACATTTTTATTTGTCTACCTGTATCGTGCCAGTGTAGGCCTGGGAAGAGTTATTTTAGTTAACTGCAACTGCTGAAATCTAGGGGATTTTGAACAACTCCTGAAGACATTACTTTCCCCCACTTCCATTTCTGTTACTCTAAAACAGTATGGGATAGGGCTAAATAAAGGATCAAACCAAAATATTGGCCAAAACAAGCTTCCTGTGAGCACCTCGGCACAGGGTGCGGGTCGAGGAGTTGACTCCTTCCTGCACGTCACGGAGTGAGGCTCATTTTGTGGGGAAAAGGAGGGAGCAACGGCAAGGAGAGAACAGGCAGTAAGGAGTTAACTGCAGCAGAGGACTAAAGTACCCAGGAAATGAATAGGAGGTTTGGGACAAAAACATAGTTTATTAAGATGGAAGGAGCAAGCACATGAGTGGCGGGGGTGTTTGCTAATTAAATGCCCAGGTGTGGGGAGAGAAGTCATCAGGTGTAGCCAGATCTGTAAAATCGGTCACATCTTTAAGATCTGATGGAGTTGATGTTTAATGATTAAAATCTGCCAATTTTAATAGCTGGGAAGGGCGCTATACTAACTTCATACCACCATTAATATTGTGTTCCAGTGATAGACTAAATTCCTGTATTTCTTACTTTTGTAGTGGATCCAGGCATTGTTACTGTCCTGAAGCTGCCCAGGGTGGCCCGAATGCATGAGGCCATTTTTCTGCAGTTCCTTATCCTTCAAATTCTTTTGTCTGGTGATGTACTGTTATGTAATACGCTGCTTGAAGTTGAAGTTCTTCTATTGCAGTTCCTGAAACAACTTTTTTCTAGGCAGCCTCCTGGGGAGGATATAAAGAAAAAACCCTTGTGCCATCAGGCACCTTGTCCTTGGATTTGCTGAGCATTCACCTTGACCCAGGTGTGCGGCGCTCTTGGCTGTGCCACCCAGGATTTTTCTGGGAATGTGTGATGTGTGGCAAAGTCCACGCACGATGAATTTTTTTCTGATGAACAAAATGGTGCTTTTATGAATGACCAAAGAGTGTAAAAATAATCTGAGACATCTTAGTTTCACTAACTGTGAGAACAACTGTAAAGCTGAGATGTGCTGGAAGACAAAAGTGTTAGTCAAAAATCTGTGTGGTGTTTTTTCTCTGCTTTATGCTCTTTGTGGAGATGACCTGCTGTCTTTACTTTTTGTAGCTATATTTTTACTTCAGTGACATTTTTCTACCCTTTGGGACCTCAACAGTCATGTTCCATGTCTCATTGCTATGCAAGGTAGTTTGTCTATTACAAAACAAAACTTTTTGCACAAAGTACAGGAGAGGGCCCTAGGAGCAAAGGAAAAGTCCTGCTGGTGATTTCTGTCAAACACTTGGAGTCCAGTTCTGACCTTGAGTCTGATGCGGATGGGTTATTTTCATTTGAGAAAAAAAAAAAAAAAAAGAAATTCTGTGCACTTCAGATTTGCTAACTGTAATATAATACTCTTATGAAACCTTCTCCCTAAAATTGATGAAAAATAATTTCATATAGCTATATATTTTTGTAACTCCCATTATAACCCATTAAAACATCCAAGCGCTTCATAAATAATTCAAAAATAAGATGGTTTATTTTTATAGTAGGCATTTGTGTCTGTAACATGCAAAGATGCTTCACATTTGTGGAAAAAAATGCAAAATTATTTTGCCTTTATATTAGCATCATGCACGAGCATTACGGCAAGTGCCAACCATTCCAGGTGCATCCAAGAGACTGCAGCCGTTAATATTTCACCTGGTATTTGGAAACTTTTTGTTTAAGCTGAACAGCAGTGTAGCAGGTAGTGTAGGAGATGGCAAGAAAATCAACTTAACTTGAGAAATTAACTTGTTTGCCTTATAATGCAAATGACTTATATTAATGCTCCCCAAAATACAGAAAACAGAAATGCAAATTGCTTTCACATTTGTCACCAGGTTTCTGAATGTAAGGTTGCTGTGGTGCAGTAGTCTTCTTAATATTCAGTTCTAGGTGGGGCAAAGGAGAAAGTTTGTTTCTGCTTTCTTCAACAAGTCAAGAAATATACCTTGCAAATTTTCATTTTTTTAAGCTACTTTTTCTCAACATACGCAAAACTGAAACAAGAATAAGGAAATTTGTATATTAAAACTGTAATAAAAAAAAAAGTGTGTGTGCACGTGCACACCCTTGGGCTGGGGGCTGAGTCAAGGCCTCCAAAGTAAAATGCCTAGAATGCCTCTAGTTTTTCAGGGTTGTTCTTATTTCTCAGTCACTTATTTAATTTGGTGTAATTCAAAACACTAATAGTCCAGTGTTACTGTTTTATTTTTGTCCAGTCGGAGGATAATGAATGGTCTTTTTTTTTTTTTTTCTCCTCGCATCTTTTTCAGTATAAAATTTCTTGCATGTCAAATTAAAAAGCTATTATTCCGAAAGGAAATATATTTCCTTTCTAAATATATATTTTATACATGTATATGTATCTTTGTATTTTAAATCTCTCTTCCAAAAATCTTTTTAAGTGAAGGGCTTTGCCTGTTAATTCATTATCTTTATTTTGAATGGAGATTTTATTGGAAACCTTAAAATTGACTTCTTTGACGCATTAGTTCCCTTGGGACCTTTAGTTAGGTGCTGTTTGTCTAATGAAAATCAGAGACAAACGTTTATTCTTGCATCAAATATCCATTTTATCTGTCTTAATAATTTTAAATGTTAAAATAGTACTTTTATTTTGGGAAATGTTTATTTGGGAAACTGTTGTATCCTCAGCACAACTTTTGGAGAATGAAGTAACAAAGTTGCTTTGTAGTGGAAATGGCCGTTGCCACTTGCTCCAGGTCCTCAGAGACACCCCGCCTCCTTAGTTCAGTTTCTCTCTCAGCAGGTGCTCTTGCCAATGAAAAAATGATTCATTGCATCTCTGCTCTTGATACAAATAAAACAGAAATAAAGCATTTGAATCTTAATTATGTTCCCATCTATGCAGGAAACTAAATCCTTAGAGCTCAAGAGGTGGGTCATGTCATCTCTTCTACAGAAGCATGGATTTTTTTTTTTTCTTTTCCCGCCGTTGCGTGTAGTGCTCTGCATAAACCTCTTCATTAGGTCACTGTTCGTGTTTCAATTGCACTGGCCAAGAAGGCTTGTGTTGTTCTTGGTATCAAGAAAAAGGTCTGTTGCTGTTGCCTTGTGATGATGCATAGAGCTTTTTTGGATGTTAGCAGGTGAGGGAACTACCAAGTGGATGCTGGAAGCTGGGAACCAAGGATAACAAAATCTCTTGGAGGGTTTATAAGGAAGAGGAAGGTTTGGCTGCTAGGTGTGCCCCAGGAGTGGGCGAGCAGACTTGTGTAACTGGTTCTGTGAGATGCTGCTTTCTTAAATTCAAGTCTTCAGTAAATATAAGCTGATGTTTGCAGCTTAGCTGTTACCTGCTCTCCTCTTCCCCCCCGCCATGAGTACCAAAGAATTAAGAGAAAATTATTTTTTGACTTCACATTTCTGCCCTGCTTTCTTTGAAGAAAAGCCCAGGCTTTCAGAAGTTTGTTTGTGAGCAAACCATCAGAAGACTTGTACATTGGCTTTGAAGTTGGGGCGGAGAGTGAAGACAAAAGCAAACTTGGCAAGCCAGGAGCACTTTGGAGCGTGAGCTCCAATGGCTGTCTTGCTTGAGACTGGAATTTTGCATATTTTGTTTAGTTTATGTATCTCTGTAATATCTATTTGTTTTTAAAAAAACACCAGCAAATTCAACTGTGCTGTGTTATAGCATGTGCTTCTGGGTATCTTGAAGTCAATGATATGGGTAGGATGCGCCTTAAAGGATGATAGAGAGAACGTTTGTTAATCAGAGGCAGAAGAGCTTTTATGCTAAGGTATTTTTAAGGTTAGTGTGCTTAGCACTTTCACTGACAAATAAGGTAGAGCCATGATTTTTTTTTTTTTTTTTGTGGAAAGAGATGCCCATTTTGATCTCCTCAACCAGAAGAACATGAATTTGTCCTTCCTTTACCCCAGAGAATGACTTCAGTTGTAATTTGTTTGGAGGGGGGTGGTGGGAGCGAGTGGAAATCAGAACTTGCTGAAATAGAACAAGCCGTGTCTAAAACCGTGTCCTTGTCGCCAAGGAGAGGCTTGTCCCAGGGCTCCCAATTATCTTTTTTTGAGGGCGCTTTGGGCAGTCTCATAAATTATGAGTTTTGTTCATTTGCCTTTATGCAGCAACTGCATATTGCCTTTTTTTTCTCTCTTTTTCTTCTTCTCCGAATGGTGAAAGCAGTAGAGGCAGTAATGAGAAGCTTTTTGTTTCTGACAGTATCAGAGTCTTCATTTTGTGAATGACACTTTATAATGAGTAGTTAACTGTAGCGCACATTGTCTCATTAACCAGTTTCCTGTCAGCTCTAAGTGTCTCATGGAAGCATTAACTGCTGTGGCTGGGGAGCCAGTTCCTTTGGTGCAGGACCCCTTGCTAGAGCGTGAACGTTAATGACACCTTCTCTTCACCGACTGAATGGCTTCCCATGGAAGGTCATGATCATAGGAGGTCTTTGCTCTGGTGGCGGATTTACATAAACATGTTTTTCTTTTCACCTAAGGATTTGTGATCTGCATTTGCGTATGTAGGATTTTGCACATAGGGAAATATTTTGTCCATTTTGTGCAATTGCAGCTGAATTAGAACGGAACTAGTAGCCTCGTCTATTGATTTGGTAATTGCTAGTGTCTCACGGAAATGAATAGGATATTTCATGCCTCTGAGATATCATGATTTCAGTGGTTTTTTTTTTTTTCTTCTTCTTCTTCTTAGCTCATAAACTTAAGTGAATTTTCCCATCCTTTCCCAGTACACCCACACCATACGAAATCACCTGAGGCATAAATTTTAGTCTACAAAAGCATTGCTCAGTTTTGCCTATCTGTAAAATTCTCCTTAGAGATGCACTTTATACCTTCAAACAGTTCTCTAATATACTTGAATCAATAGCTTATGTTACTTAGGAGACTGAATGATACAAACTCTCTAGTTAAATAGGCTCTCCTGCTGTTACATGTATACAGGGTAGGTAAATGCAGAGAGCGTGGGCCAGGCCTCAGAGTTTAAAGGCTTCCAAGCAGTAATTCCTGTAGATGTCCATATAGCAGACAGTGGAACGAAGCAGGCAGTAGTTGCCCCCCATGTGCCTGTAGCTTCAGAGTGAGAGAGAGGCAGCACTTATTCACTCGGCAAAAATGGATGTAGGGCTTCCTACCCACGCTGACTCATGTGGTGCTACAGAAAAGTAGGAACAGCAGATTGAAGTACTGCTGTGGTTTGTTCATACATATATATAAATTTTATATATATATATATATATGTGTGTGTGTGTGTGGAGTATGACATGCACAGGGAGCAGTGGAGTGGCTGGCCGAAATAGCTGTGCTCTTTGTAGACATAATTTGCCTATGTGATCCATTATTTTTTTTCCTTCTCAGTTAGTATTCATAACAATCTGTGCAGGGGGGACACTTTGTAGGGTAAAGTGCCTTCTGATTCTGCAGCACGTTGTCCAAGTGCTTCTGCAAGGATGCTGGCAGATGTGTTTTGTACTGTTGCAGCACATCACACCCGTGGGCAAAACAGGCTTAACTAGAAAAAAAAAAAAAAAATCAGTTTTGCCAGTTAAACCCTGCATAATTACATTCCTAAAAGATTTTGGAGAGCTATGTAACTCATTGCGACTGTCACTGTCTGAATCCCAAACCTGCTTGCAGATTTAGGATGATATTCTTCTTTGCAGATTGCATAGGGCATAATGTATGCATGCCTTCAGAGGTTATGTAAACATGTGTATTTTCTGCTCCTGTGATCTGTTAAGCATCTATGAAGAAACAGCACAACTGAATTAAGCATCTTCCCATTTCCGTATGACAGGTGATGGACTTGTTTTCATTTGTTTGTGCTTGCATGAAAGATTATGGCAGCGATAGAAGACAGTGCTGAATCTCAACTCTTGGTTTGGTTCCCTGTAATAAAATTGCAGGCAGGTAACCTGTGTAGAAACTGTTAGTGTTGGCAGGGTGAGCGACCTGTAACCTTGTCCTTTATGGCAGTGTGGCTCTCGCACAGTCTGGATCCTTTTAGGCTGGATGCTTTGACCAGGGCTTCTGTCGTGAGTGAAATCCTGAGTGTAACTCTCAGTGGGGCATCAGGAGGCCAAGATCATTATCAAGCATGAAAAATGAAAAAGGACTCTGATATAAGGACAGATTTTTGTATTTATTTAGAACTTCAAAGGATGTCTAGCTTCACATGCTTTCATACTGCTGTTTCCTTTTATTTTTATTTCTTTTTGTCATAAAATGAAAAAGTGTCAGGATCAAATACTGAATATTTAGTATGTAAGAAGTGAATAATGGTGTTTTTGATATTTTGGGTTTTGATATTATCCTTACCTTAATTAAGCTGACTGGTTAATACGATGTGATCTTTATTCCTACATGGTTAATACAATGTGATGTTTATTCCTGCACTGCTTTTTCTCTGGCATCTGAGTTAGTGCTTTAAAATGTCATAATAATTTGAGGTGATCTGTATTCATATCACTTTATAATTTTCTCAGTGCACGTGTCTGCCTTCCATTAATTGGAATCTGGAGATCAATGTATATACAAGGAAGAAAGAGTATTCTCTGGGGAGTAAATCCCATATAAGCACGACTGAAGATGGAAAATTCCTTGACTCTAGAGTCTTACACAGACCTTCAGAATAACTGAACTCCTTTCATTGTTGTTTGTGGACTCCTCATCAGGTCTATAATTTGGAAAGCTTTCTTACCGGCTGCTACTGAGTAGATGTTATCTTTGGTGTTTTTTCTTACTTCAGAATCCTGGACACAGTGCTCTAATGTACTTAAGTTTACTTGCAAATCCTTTACATGTGCTGAACAAAATCACCTTTTTTTTTTTTTTTTTTTTTTTTTCTTTTTTCCTGCATTCTTCCTCTCCTTCCTCCTCACAAAATTAAACAAAATTCAACTGGAGAAGATAAATCATTTGTGGTCTATAAGCAGAATCATGTGCCACCCTGAGTAGGGGTAGGAAAGCATTTGCACAATCTGTGCCTTTTCTTATCTGTCAGTAAATTTTGCAAAGCTGTTTACCTGCTACTGAGGATGTGAATTATGTGTTAGAAAAGCAGTTTAGATCTCTCAAATTCTGATTTTTATTATTACACAGCAGAAGAAAATGCCAGGGTAACTGTGAACTCTGGATTCTTGCTGAGGACATGAGATTTTTGAGGTTCTTAATTCTCTAATTGATTTGTACAATGCCTTTTTATTAAGGAGTGGCAACTGTACTACTTGTCAGCTTCCTAGCTCAGAAAGAGGCTTAAAAAGCTTAAAAGAAAGACTGTCTAAAACAAGATATGAATCGAAAGTCTGTAAGGAAATAGTGAAAATCCAGGTGATGGGAAAAGTTGCTAGTAGAACTGATCTCATGAAAATGGAAACCAGGTCTGATAATTGAGAAAAGCTGGCACGTGTTTTTTCTGATTTCTTGGTAACAAGTGGCCCCTACAGTGTGTTTCCTGCTCTGGAGGAGGGAGTTTTTTCTGGCCTGTTCGGGCTCCCATCTGCCTGGCGTTGTGGCAGGTGGCCTCGTGTTTCTGGCACAAGACACCAGGTTCCCCAACTCCTTCTTTGGCAGCATAGGGCCCCTATGTCTGTTAGTGTGTTCGGATGTAGGAGGAAAGCTTTTCACTTTCTTTCCTAACCCTAAATGGTATATATGTTTACAAAAATTGCTAATCACCTTCTGATTGGGCTGATGAGTTTGATACGAGTGATGTTTAATCTCTATTTCACCATACCGTGCATATCACTGTTCCTATGCTTCTGCAAGATCCTCTTGTTTTGTAGTAGTGTCATAAACTAGTTTGCAGTAATAAATAATAAGAACAGAAACCTAATGTGTTTGCTGCTGTATTCATTCTTGAACCATTTTATTTTCTTAAGTTTTATGTATTACTGTAGCATAGTAATCCTTCTCTGCCTCTTACCCACAAACTTCTTGCTCTCAAAAACCTCCAAGACTGATTATCCCCACCAAAAGTCTCCATCACGTTCGGGAGGGGAGAGTTTCCTGGTAATGCGGAGTAAGGTAGCTTTTGTTAAATATTTTTGCCACAGGCCTATGATAGATACAATAGTTACCATTTTGGTTATAACTTGCCGTTTTCCTGGAATCATGTTGCCGTTACATTGTAATGTGCTACTTAGATGTACTCACACACACAAAAATCTCTTTGCATGATTTTGAAAATAATGCTACATTACTGGGGAGTTGGTTTGACACCTTAGTTTCTAATGGTTGTTGAGTATAATTATTCCTGTGGTTTGTCACCTCTCTTACAGCAGTGGCGATGATGACCTGGATAACCGCGTAAGAAGGTGGTGGCCGAGCTCTGAGAGGCCACGTGTCTCTCACCACTGCATGGAAGGAGTTAAATGTACAAGTGTTTGCTGTAAACATAGCCTGTCAGTCTTTTTATTCTACCTGCAGAATTGCTCAGATTCACATATTATATAGTTATGTACTATCTGAATGACCCATAATACCGTGGAAGTTATGCTTCAAATTTCTAATCCTACCTGACAGGAGCAGCAAATATAAAATTGATTTTACATGTTCTGACAGCAGGCTGAGTATCGCACTGACAGACATGGTGTAAGTAAAGCTAATTAATTCAGCTTTGGTAAACACTTTCTCAGTAAAAGTGACAGCATAACTATGTGCGGTCTAGCTCATAAAGTTGATTAAACTGCTTTACTACAGCACCAGGAGGTTAAATATCAGAACTAAGTTAGTATAACACACCATGTGGTCCAGAAGCCTCATGCAGGCTAAGCAAATTGGCCAACTGTTCACCTAAGAGAGCTCTTTATTTTCAGCCTGAATAGCATGGTTCATACAGGCTCCACGTTTCTCTTCAGTCCTCATTTTGGCAGTAAATAGATTTTTCTTCCTCTTCCTGCCGTCTGTACTTATAATACTTATGGCTGTAGCATCCAACTGACAAATACTTATTTGATACTTCTGCTGCAACGAGCGAAGCTGAAGAGACTGCTACACATTTCCTTTGATCTCTGTGGCCGTCTCGCTGCTGTTCAGCATGCTCAGCTCTTACAACCTGCGGATAAAAGTAGTTTGCAGCACGTACGCCTCATATCAATTTTGTGCTGTATATAGAAGGGAAAGGAGTGCAGGAAAGGAAAGAAGTTGCAAAGCTGTCCTGAAAGTAGCTATGTCCCGAACTGAAGCTTCCACTGATCTAATTTAAAGTAATTTTAACAATTCTGTGAAACTGTTGCGACAATTGTGACAACTTTCCAGTTGTCTCTTATTTTTGTTCCTTTCTTTTTGTTGCTTTTTCTTTTTGTTCCTTCTGTGCAAAGATGCACCCAGGAGTTAGGCCAAGGAATTGATCTGGATGGGCGGGCAACTGGGCAAAGGGAAAACTGCTCCTGTGGCCTGGCTAGGAAGGTAGTGGTTAGTAGTGGGTCATACCCAGCGTGGAGGAGGGATCTATATTGTGATCTGTTGCAGTCAATGGCCTGGGGCATGGAGCGCAGCAAGAGGCATAAAGAAGAGCGTAAAGATGGAGCCAAGCTCTGTGCAGCAGCGGGTAATGGGAGGACGAGAGGCAACGGACTTAAGATGAAGCAGAGGGCGTTTAATGCGGATGCAAGGAGGAGCGTTTCATCACGCATGCAGTGACTGGAGAGGCTGTGCAGTCCCTGACCTTGAAGATTTTTCAAGACCCAACTGGATAAAGACCTGAGTGAGGGCTGTTCTGAGCAGGCAGCAGAGCTGCTATGGGGAGTGGTTTGTTTTGGACACCTCTGGAGGTCGCTACCCATCTGAATTACTCTCCCTTTCTGTGATCCTATGGAAACAACAGGGAGCAGTTGGTTCAGCTGGCCGCTAGTTGCAAATATCACTGTGAGCAAGTTGGTGGCAATACAGGGGGGAACCTTTACCCTTTCTTTTAAGATTTCCTTCGGTGCTTAAACTAAATCTTGCCCCCTTGCAGTGGGTGAGGGGCACGCCTGGTTAGTTCCTAGGCCTTGAATATAGTCAAGTAATATACGTGAGGACATTAATGTAGTTACTGGCTGATGTTTAACCGTAGAGTGGCTAAAGGCACATTTAGGCTGTTGTAGTTGTCCTTCTGTTTTGTTTTTTAGTTATTTTTCAAGCCATAAAATGGATTCATTATGGTTCTAGTGACACGTGCTCTGTTGATTTTGAATTTTCTTTTCAAAAACAAGCAGTTCTTTGCAGTAGCAAGCTTAAGTCGCCACAAAACCATAAATAACCCCATGTACAAAGAAGAGGTGATGCAGATGGTTGCTCTCCCCTCTTCTCAAGGTCGGTCAAGAGAACACCATTTTCTAGCAATGAGTCCTGAAAATTAAATGGAAGAAGAAAAGAACAAAGCTAATCACATTATTTTGAAGTGGTCCATTTTATTTTATCGCTGTGTGGCATGTATGTAAGCTAAACAAAGATTATAGTTTCTTCCCAGTATCTGTTATCTGCTGGTCTCGGTTCACTCTGGCTAGAGTTTTGCATCAGAGGGAAGGAGGAAGAGGGTAGGTCTGTAGCACCAGCCCCGAAAGCATCGTGAGAGCATCCTGGTTCTCAAGAAGAAAGTAAATATTTTCAATTGCTGATTAGAAAGCTGATGTATAATAGATAAATCTGGAGCTTTAGGAGCTCATAGGAGTTCCCTGCTTTTACTCCCCAGTTTTTTTCTTTTAAATAATGTAATATTTCCTACAGAAGAAGAAAAGGGCTACAAAAGAGAATATTCTTAAGCTTCAGCCAAGTAGCCTGAGGGACTGTGTCAGTTTTGGAATCCAATGCTTTTCATTTTTGTACTTGTATGACAGACTTGAGCATATTTTAGGTTGCACAACTTTGAAATGAATTTTATTCTCTCTCTGATCTTGGAATGATGAGGCCTGTAAATGTCATCACTGTATTTATTCTACTGAAAATATTTTTTCACACTGAGCCATTGCTTTCTTTCACTAAGTACTGAAAGTGTGCTTATCCTAGCTTTTCCAAATTTTATGATTTCCTGTAATTCCCTTCTGTTTCACTCATTTGACAAAAAAAAAAAAATGACAATTGAGATTTCATACACATTTCAAATACGACGCAAAAAGACGTACCTCTGAAAGTATGGGAGTTCTTCACGTGTTTTTCACGTGTTTTTTCCTAACAGGCCTTTACGGCCTGATCTAGGCAAAAGTCTTGTTCAAAGTCAGCTATTTACAGGTTTGTTCTGATAGAGTCTTTTTTTGGTTTGGTTTTCAGGTTTTTTTTTTTTTTTTTTTTTTTTTTTTTTTTTTTTTTTTTTTTTTTTTTTTTTTCCAATTTCGGCTTCAGACTTAAATCATCATTTTCTTGGGTTATATAAGTACAATAAATACAAAAGAAAAGTTTAAAAAATTTTAATTCTTACTCTGAGGTAGCTCTTTAGACACTTGAGCTGTTTTAGCCTCAGGAGGAGGATTCTTGATTCCCTGCTGCTGCTGCTTTAGGAGGGCACAGACTCCCACATATTTGTCTCATGTCTAGTATCTGCAGTCAGGGGTCTTGGATGCTTCAGGCTGTCTAAAATGGCCCCAGACACCTGTGTTTTGGTGCCTAGATTGGGTTTCAAATGCCTGTTTCTTGACAGCTGTTTTCAGATGGTTTTACAAGATTATAATGCAAGGTTATTTTATGTCTTGATATTTTGAAGTCCTGTTTTTATCTGCAAATGTTGTTAGGATCTAGTAAGGTTGTAATGCTTGAAGGCAGAAGGGTTTGCGGTTTCCTTGGGCAGTGCTTTGGCAGTGAGTTGTTGTTGGTCAATTCTAGTTTCATGGGAAGTTCCCCTTCCCCCAGGACTTGCAGTAGGGTGTTACAGGGCCATCAGCAGAGAGCAAAGGTGTCCGTTTTGGACAGAGGTCTGTTAGACCAAGCAACAGGCCTACCCAGAGAAAGGAGATGAAAGAAGGTGGGGAAAAAAGAAAAAGAGTAGCTTTTGTCAGGGTTGATCTTACAGTTATTTGAAAGACATCAAGTATAACTCAATAAGCAAGGAGCATAGTTTGCTAAAGGGTGTAAGCAGAATGCACAGAACTTAATGCTTTATATTCTATCAGGTTATATAAACTATTGACTTGCTAAACTCATCTTTTCTTTAAAATGCTAACGGAGGTTGCTAAGGGGAGGGGGGAATGTCAAATGAAATGGCTGCAGCGGTGTTATGTAACAGAGTTAATTTCAACCTACACTCTGCTCCTCTGCAGAAGAAGTTGAAGAAGAATCTGAAACCACAGTTGAGGTTGACTTGACTGATAAACAGAAACATCAGCTGAAGCACAGGGAGCTGTTCCTCTCTCGCCAGTATGAGTCTCTTCCTGCAACACACATCAGGTAAGGAGAAGTAAATACCGTTCATCTGCGTGTTCTGCTGAGGTGTCCTGCCTGTCAGACGCTCCCCTGTTAGCACACTTCGCTTTTATCTGGAGGAAGGATGTGGCTGATCACAGCTGAGATGTGCCAGTTGTTCCCCTGAATTGCTTCCACTACCTTCTGCTGATGCTTCGAGTGATGCTTGCACTCTGGAATGGGCAAGGTTCTCCAGCAGAGCTCTGGCTTCCCTGTTAGAGCCTCAGCTGATAACAGGGTATCAGGTCAGTCTCCTCTCACTTTGGAGGAGCTGTTTCTTTTGTTTTGGTTTTGTTGATGCTGTTAATACAGTTTTGTCTACAGACAGGTTCAGAAAGGAGGCAGTGACTCTGTGGTTGAGTTTGAAATCTGGGGCTGCAGGCATTTACAGATAAAATTGTCCCAACTAACTTCAGTAATTATAAAGAAGTCATGATTGGCTTTGACTACATAGTGTGAAAGCATTTCAGATATTATGTCCTTGGAAGCATGATTTTAATTCTGAAGTGTGTTAAAACTTTAACCAAGGGATTTAAATTTGGCATGCTCTCATGTGTGTATTTTTTTTTTTTCTTTATATAAATTTAAATTGCCCTAATGCTAAGGCTGAAAGAGGCTTCCTTAAACCGCAGAAGGTTTTGGTGATTTTAATTCTGTAAATGATGTAAACGCTCATGTAATTTCCCATGGAGTAGTCAAGCAAACTCTGCTTTTTCTGGGAAATGTTCCCAAAAATGGAGGCGAAAGGTAAGAAAGAGCACAGTGACAAATAGAGGAGTACAGTAACTATAAAACAGCAACTCTTTTAGGTTGGTATTCTGAAGGAATTTGTTTTCTCAATGCATCCAGCTTGCTTCAGCCTAGACCATTTTTAGACCATAGCCTAGAAGCTGTGAAAAAAAGAAATGCATTTATCTGCTCCTGTAGGAGAAACTCTGTGTGTGTCTGTGTGTTTCTCTCATCAGCAAAAGTCTTTTATTACTTTGCTACTGCCAACACAAAAACTACAATTTGGAGCATTTTTATTAATTTCCTCTGCCTGTTTGAACTTGTTCTTTGATTTTGAGAAAGCCATTTAACTCGTACCTCAGCTTCCACAACTATATAGAGATATAATAAACACTCAGTTTCTTTTCCTCACTTTGACATTTAGGTACTGAAGTAAGGTATTATCATCAGATATTCTCTGGGTAGGGAGAAGGTAACACAGAAGCATTATAAGTGTCTTATAACCTCCCAGCTCAGACAGCAAATGCAATAGCCATTCCCCAGTAAGCACGTCATGAGGGATCTGGAGAAGCACATGGGGAATTCATAGTACATGTAGCACCACAGCAGGCAAACACAAAACTCCTAGCTGCTGCTCAGAACAGTGCTGGAGTGCTGTGCTGGCACATGTTACCAAGACCCAGACCAGAGCATTCCGTAACACATCTTATGTGATCTAATGAAATTTTAAAACAGAGGTAAGGTTATGAGTAAGATTTTTAAAAAATTAATAATAACAGGAAGGAAAATACATTGCAAAATGTTCTTTAATCAGCTCAATAGCTTGTTTACTTATTAATGTGCAAATTCAGTAGTTCTTAATAGTTATCATAACTTCTGTTAATTACCTTGTTCTGCAAAGGAGGAGATGTTGAGAAGATAGCACTGTATCTTTCTACCAACAGCACTCTGGAAAAAAGATTTTTTAAAAAACTATAAAATAATGCCTTTTTGATGGGATACCTAGAGGTCACCTACTGCAACTCCCATTCAAGATTCAAGGCAGGGCCACCATAGATCAGGTTGTTCAGGACCTTGCCCAGTCAAGATTTGAACGTGTAGATGGAGATTCTACAGTCTCTGTGGGTATCTGTTCCGATGCTTGACCACCACCATCATCATGGTGTGTGTTTTTTTTGTTTCTTGTGTATTCCTCCCCCCCCCCCGCCGTAACCAGGCATTTTCCTGGTTGGAACTTGATATCCATTGCTTCTTGCCTTCGCAGTGTGCTTCTCCAAAACCAGCTTGCCTCTGTTTTATTTATATACCTTTTCTTCCAGAAGCTGAAGACAGCAGTAAGATACCTTTTCCCCCCTTAGGCATCTTACCTTTGGGATGAACAAACCCAGCTGCACCATATTGGGCCTCAGTACCAGCACCCAGAGGATACAGCTGGTAATCAGCTTGATGTCCACATTGCACTTGGTACCACATGTTACAGCCCTTTGAGCTTGGTGATCCAGCTAGTTTCCTTACAACCCTTATCATCTATTTCACCAATTCATGTGTAATCAATATGGTTACACATATTGATGCTTTGGGATGCTCTAATGGGTGCTTTGGGATGTTCTAATGAAGGCCTTACTAAAGTGAAGGTAAACGACATTCACTGCTGTCCCTGACCCACCAAGCCAGTCTTCTCCTTAGAGAAGACCAACAGATCAATTTGGCGCAGTTTGTGCCATATTCTTTGTTTTAGATTCTTAGGCGATAGAAGCCTGAGTAGTTCTGTGGGCTGTTCTTAGTTCCCACTGCCTATGATTTTGACATCCAGATGGGAAAGCTTTGCAGGAGAAAAGAAACGATGCAATGGAATAGAGTGGAGGATGGAGATAAATGCTCTCAGGTGTAAGGAGATAAAAGCTCAGTTCTTTTGGAATAAGCAAGAGGAGAAACCTGAAAGTGATTTTAAAAGCATAGAGGAGCCTGAATCATCTACAGTTGTTTTGGCAACTACAGATCTTACATTTTTACTAACCTCTTCAGCCAAGAGAAGAAACTACCTGATTTTGCTTGCTTTTCTGCTTGTTTTTTAAGGGAATGAAATTATTTTACCTTGTATGGTATATTGCAACTTACTTTTTACCAACAGAACTTTTACTGCTTTTGTTTTATCTTTCTTCTTCTCTTAGCTTTACTCTTTTTAGCTTTTCTTAACGAGAAATACATCAACCCTCCAAAAAAGGAAGAAGAAAAAAAGAAAACCCCCAAAAAACTATGACTGAATTTGCTTTTATTCCAATTCATAATTGTAAACGCAGTAATACATAATTTATACGCATGCATTGGGTATCACTCCTTTTAGTTGCAATCCCTTACTGTTAGATTTCTGCAATGTATAAGTTTAATTCTGAAGCTCTTTGGTTTCTGACATTGACTTTGGGATGTTAGATGCATTTTGCTTGCTTTTGAATTATTGAAATGCGATTTCATTCTTTGTTCTTGTTCTCTTATTGCTTGTGTGTGTGTGGTATATTTATATACAGCTTTCTTGAAGTATCATTCACTTTGCTATCAAAGTTGGAATTTCTTAGCCTGTAGTCTTGCTTGTCCTTTACATTAGCTATTGTTATGCCATTTTAGTAGCTTTAAGAGGTGGTGCAAGCTTTGACAGCCAAATGCCAGATTTATGAAAGAAGCAGCAGTGGGTGATGCGGTAGCTGCTAGATGTGGTAGAGCCGCGGTGCTCTGCACTGCACTGGGTGTCCGAGAAGGTCTGGTTGTTCTGGGCGGCGCCGGGCTGGCCCTCCTGGGAGCAGGGCACTGTTTTCATGTGGCGCAGTGACTGTCGGGCTCGTGTCCCAGCTGGGGTTTCAGGGGCGGGCAGTCACCTTAGCACCTCCTCTGCGCTGGAGAAGGGAGCCCTTGCCCTGTAAATGGGAGCATCTCTCCAGTGAATTTCCTCCTTCCTTCCTAATCCCTGTTTACTAAAATTTTTTGATTGGCGCTTTAGTCCCCAGGTCTCCTTGTAACACACTTGTCCTGCAGCTTCCTAGACGGAACCCATCCTCGTTAGGCACGCTGCCCGTCACCCAGGGAGCGCATCCCGACTTCACGCAGGCGGTTCTAGTAAGCAACACCGGTCCAGGCTGAGCTGGGCCTGTTTTAAATACACCAATTTAAAGATTTGAGCATTACCAAACTCAGTATTTTGGAAAGGCATTTCAAAGCTCAGGACAGGAAAACTTACAAGTTGTCATTATGGTGAAACAGTTTGTCAGTGTTACAAAATTCACCATACAATTTACTTGCCACATAGTGAAAAGGTTTTGCCAAATATTTGTATGAAAATCTGTAGATTATGAGCATTTCGGGGGAAATGCACTGGATTGATTATTTGACTGTGCTTTATTTTATTTTATTTTTTTTTCCCTAAGGTCTCAGAATGCTGGTCATTTGTCATGTTATTTTAACTGCCTTTCAAATTTAATACTTTGTATAAGTTGCGTTATATTGTTAATTTTGGTAATATTGTGTATATTTTTAATTTATCTATCACTGTTTGCATTAGTTTTTTGTTATCTTTGTTTAATTTTTACTAACAACTATCTGTTTCAGTGCTAGGATTAGTTTTGTGCTGTCTTGCTTTGCTTTTTAATGTTTGCTTGGCTTTCAGTGTGCCTTCTGTTCTCGACTGTCCTTACAAAGTCAGTTTGAATCTGTTGGGCTGTTCAGTGCTGCAGTTAATTAAATAATAAAAAATCATGACGTAAAACAAAGCTTGTATTATTTGAAAGCAAACTGTATATAGCTTGAGACCAGAGAACAGTTTTAAAGTATGTTGGATGTTGACCATTTATGGGGAGAAAAAGGACTTCAATAGATTTCTGATATCATGTTATCATGTTGACTTTTTAATTGGTTGATACTTTTTTTTTTTTTTAAAGAATAAAAAAATAGATCTTTGGCAGGCTGAAGAGTTCTTACTTTCTGACTTAAAATAAGGTAAACAAACACCTAGACTAAATAAAAATGAAATCTAGCAAATTTCTTACTGTTCAGCAATCTTTTAGGTAAGTTCAAGCATTTGAATTCAGGTTTTTAAAAGTCTTTTCTGGGGACTCAAGAATATTGATATGGGCTTGTAATGATCTTGTTGCTCTTTTGGCAAATAAAAAGTGTGGTTTGTTTGTTTGTTTTACTCCTAATTTTTGTGCTTGAATTTAAGTCCACTTTGAGTGGGACATCCATGTGTGGTTGAAAAGTTCCCAAGTGATGGAATATTTACCATATCTTTTTGTAGTGTTGTCCGTTTTTGATAGTGCTTGTACCAGTCTTCTATGGGTGAATGAAACATGAAATTCTGGTCCAATAGTAGCCTGTTTTTTTGTTTTGTTTCCTGGAGACTGTGTTTTCACTGAGCACCTCATGCTTTATCTTGGACACATTTCAAGATGCTGAAGTTCTTGTTGAGCCTGAATTCTGGTCTCTATGGCTGTGTAATAATGCATTATATCAATGCATTATGCATATAATGTCTATTATTATGCTGGTTATGAAAATTACTGTCATAAACCTATACTTAAACACCTGAAAGTGTGGAGAGTCTATTTAATCTGCTATTGGGTGAACTACGTGTTCCCTATATTTGTTATGGGATTATATTTGTTGCTTGGAATAAGCATCAAGTCAAGTTTTTTAATATTTTTAATGTTCTTACAGCTGCAATTCAGAAAATGTTTCTGAACTCTGATTCTGAAATCTTCAGTTCTTGGTAACTTTCATACACCCTCTTCTTTATAAACCTGTATTAAGATGCTCTTGGCTTACTTCATGAATTCCTTTCCAGCAAAGAAATTGTAATTACCTAAGTTGTTGTCGTGGGGGGTTGGGTTGTTTGCTTAGTTTGTTTTATTTTGTCTTTTTTTAAGAGCTGAGTAGCAGGACTAGGAAGTTGAACGTTGTCACAGAATGACTATGCATGTGTGGTATGGAAAAACTGTCAAATAGAGCATGAGGAAAGTTCGTATTTTTTATCAAGATCTTTGGAGCCTACATAGTATTTGGAGCCTGTGTTTATACATCAGCATACAAAAAGACATGCTTCTGGTTTTGAGGCAGACTCCTGGATAGGAAGTAGGTGTATTTTGTACAGATACATGCTTACCTGATGATTTTGATCATTAAGGAAGGAATTCTTCCCTTCTGAATTGTTAGGAATTTTGCCTTTTAATTTTTTTTTTCAAGTAAAAGGATTTGACTCAAGCCTGCAATTTTTTGATTATATTGTGACTAGACAACAGCACTTAGGGTTATAGAAAGCTGAAACCTTAGGTATAAATGAAAAGTTACAAATGCTGGATGCAGGAAGTATCAGCAGGTTAGTTTGTGGTCAATGGGAATTGTGTGCATGATTATTCCAAGACAGAATTTCCCCGTAAACATTATTAATTTTGTACACTGATAATGGAAATCAGCACTCCAGTTCTACTGAAGCTTCTGATTTTTCAGACTGAAAGTTGCATGCAGCATAAAAAAAAAAAAAAAAAGCCTGGTCTGTCCATATATATATATATATGTGTGTGTGTGTGTGTGTATGTGTGTGTTTTGTTTCTATAAGCTTAGATGCCAGGCATTTACTAATTAATTCAGCTGTACATGAATCAATTTGCCTTGCATTCTGGTTTTAATCTTCTTGGAGCAAACGTATGTTAATTAGATAATCCCCAGTTTATTGATCTATCTTTTGGCCACAGATGTACATCATGTACATCACATCTGTGGTAATATTGGGAGATAGAGAGTATTTTGATAGAGACACAGACACCAGGAATATACAGCTATCAAGATGTATGATGTGTTGTGTGTGGGTTTTTTTGCTTGAGGCTTGTGCTAAGGTCTGGCACATAAAGTTCTGCACTGTATTGATTCATATTTAACTTCTGGGCATTGGCTGAAGAAAAAAAAAAAATCAAATTCTCTTACAGGTTTGCATCACTGTAACAGCCTGTTTATGCCTCTTGTATTTTCTTGTTTTTAGTGTTGTACAATTGTGGGCCTTGCAAATTGTAAATACTTCTGCAATCTGGAGATCTTGAAATTTGCTGTAAAACATCTGATATGTGTCTGTAAGCATCACACTATGTCCCTAAAGGTGTGCCTAAAAATGAGATGCAGCAGGGCAGCTGCTGTTGGCTTCCCATAAGCGGGTAGCTGGTTTCATGTAGCTAGAGGAGACTCTCAGGACTCCACAGTTCCTAGGCTGTGGTTTGTGCTCATCACTGCAATTTAGCCTGCTTGCAAGGGGTGAAGACTTGTCTCAAAGTGGTTGCGTTATTGGAAATCTTCAAAACATTTTCCCGTTCAAGAGAGAGCTCCAGATTTTTACCTCAAGGTGGCTTGCTTCTCTTGTGCTCAGCACCTGTACTGTTTTCTCTTCCTTTCACCTTATGGCAAATAGGAGAATTGTTTCTTCTCAGTTGTGTTCCTGCAAAAAAACAGTATTGCCCTCCTTCGTTTATTGATACTCAGGATACTTCGTATCTTGAGTATAATCTTCATCTGTCATTGAAATAATAGCATATATAAAAATAAAATAAAATTTTCCTCACAAACAGTTTTTCTAATATTCTCTCTTTTTCTTTTTTTCCTCTAATTTTATGGTATATCCTTGTAGTTTTTGTTTGTCTACCTCCTGGCCCAAGAGATCCTCTTTAAAACAAGATTTGCATCTCACTCATCTGGTGAAAATAGATGAAGTGGCATGCACAGATAGCAAAACAGAAATTCAAGAGAACCTTCCACTGTTATTAGGAGTCATGCTGAAACAAGAAAGAACTTTAAAAGATGAAAATAGTTACTGTGGCTCAGTGGGTTTTTTTGTTTTGTTTTTAAGTTTTAAAAGTCAATGTTTTTTATTATTTTTTTGAATTTTGGGAATTGTTTAACTGAAGTAATTTTGTTATTGGTCAAGGGGAGGGGAGGAAAAAAAAAGAAAAAAAAAAAAAAAAGACAATTACCTGGATAGTCCAAATAGAGCTGTCTTTTTTTCCAGATATGTATTAAGTGCATGTTCTGGAGAAGTTGGTGCTTTCCTCTACGTTCTTTAACAAGACTGTATCTAACTTTTGTCATAACGCTCTTTACGTAGTGTCTTTGATACAGCATTTCTTCATACAACTTAAATTTTTGTTCTGGTTATATTCATGTTGTGTATTCATTAAAATAAATTAATAAAGACTCTGTTCTCATATATCTGGCTATTCTTAATGCTGATCACTATCATGGTCTTGTTTGAATTATGTTCCTTTATGTTTTCCATTCCTCTGCTGGAGTTCACTCAGACACGTCTTTTTTGTTTTCAGTCTTCAAAGTCTTATTAGGCCCTATCTCCTCCTCCTCATTTGTATGAAATTTATTTTGTTCATTTTATAGGTCACAGGGGCTGGTAACATGTCACTTTTAATCTTGGCACATTTAATCTTGACTAAATAATCTAGCATTTTTTTATTTTTTTTTTTACGATAATAATGTCATATATATATATATATTCATGCTCATGACTCCAGCCATCATATGACTGTATGAAGAAATGAGCCATAATACGGGAATTCTTTGGTGCAATAGGCATATGCTGTGGTTAGATTTCTCAATTAAAGAACTAAAGTGAAATTTGGAAAATTACTAGGTTTAAGGTATAAGGTTAGTTACTACACAGCCCTAGCAGTTTTGCTAAAACTGATTTACAGTGTTTCAGTAATGAATTGGTTGGTTTTCTTTGTCTTCCCATGAACATTCTTCAGGAGAATACCTAGCAATGATATTGAAGGAACAGCCCTGCAATACTTGTTACACAAGTTGAACACATGTCAGTGTTTTATACATTGTGTAATTAATCTTTAGGAGGCAATGCTCTGGAATCACAAAAGGGAGAAAGAAATACAAAGAAGTGATCGAGTTATAGAGAAACCTTCCGAAATCCCTACTGGTGAAATGCTCTCATCCGCTGGTACGCGTTGGGCTCAGATTTTTTTATTTCACCTTTCCACTGTTTCGGTGGGTGCAGTTCTCCCGATGTACACTGAAAGGAAAAGAAAATGAGGAGGTTCTGGGGTGCAGGTTGATGAGGGGCTTCTCCCCATTTCCCATGCTGTGCAGTGGTAACAAATGGGACGTTAACTGCCTGTGTTTGCTTAGTGATCAGCAGTTAACAACTGGCAGCCAATGCTTGTTAAGCTGAACAGACAACGTTCACTGAAATGAGTGAGGGCTTTTCACAAGAGCCCCTTTGGGGGAGATCATCCGTTTTCATACAGCACTAGAGCCTCATGGTAAGTACTGAAAAAATTGCCAGAAGAGGTTTAGTTGTATGAAGTGCAAAGTCATGTCTGACAGGAAGAATGCATGTCAATAAAATGGTAATTCAGTTGACAGTGATAGCGTTCAAATGCCAGTTGTTGATGAGATGGTTCAGCACATTTAATACTTAACACCCTCATCTAGCTATTCTGCGTTCCTCTAAAATACCATAGTTTGAAAATAAATCCACAGATTACTTCCCTGCAAGTCAGAGGCAGGGGGGTCTGAGGCTGAAGGGGTGCTGAGAGACGAAGAGAATCAGAAAAAAAAGAGAAGAGAAATGGGGGATTGTGGAGCCAAACTCCTATTGTGTTACCTTCATGTGTTATACCTGGGCAGATCTGTATGATTTCTGAAAAAGAAGAAGCTTCCTACGGGTCGCATTTGTGGAAATATTGTAGTTAGTGGTATAGTGTGGCCATGACAGAAATGGACGGAATCTCATGGTTAATTAGGAGAAATATTTCCCTGCAGCAGAAAAGTGCTTTGAGTTTCTGCTGCGTTGATAAAAGCTCATACTGTTCTTAGTTTTGGTTCTCTGTTTTCAAACTGGGGACTGACTGACTGATGAAAATTGGATTTGTAAGGTAATATAAAGAAAAAAGGAGCCCGTTCAATGAGGCAGTGACTTGAAAAGCTGGGCTTGCTTAACCTAGTAGTATAAAGACGAACAGCTGAGTGGTACTAGCAGGACTAGCAACAGGGACCGGCAGACCTACTCCAGTGATATTAAGAGATATTTGTCTTGCAATACTATTTACCATTTGGATTTTCGAAGATAAATCAGGAATATTGTTTTTCTTTCCTTATCTCTGTTTATTTTTCTTTTTTGTTATGTTATTTTGAGGTTTAAAATAAATCTATGCCAGTATCTGGACTTAAAGTTTTTCTCTTCTCTTATTAGTGCACAATGTATTCTGTTTCTGTGGCAGCAACTGGGTTTTACTGTACTTTTTCTTTAGTAAGTGCTACCATATTATTAGTATATTTACTAGCATATTAGTGTATTAGTTTATTTGGAGTATAAATATATCTCCAGTATATTCAATAATATATTGGAGAGTTGGGTTAACTTTAGTTTTCTGAGGGATTGCTTTTATTTCTTTTCACGTGTATGCTGTCAGGCTTGCTTGCTACTAAAGTTTCTACTGTCTTATGGGAATGCTAATTCTGGGTGCTCTCTATCACTTTGCTGTCATCTTCTAAAGTAGTAAGGGTCAGAACATATTACATGTGTATGTGCATATATGTGTGTGCGTGTTGGATACAGTAATGGTGATAATTGCTATTTATTAGTTCTGTGGGTTTGTAGGATGATGCAAATTACTCAGTGTCTGATTTGAGGTAATGTTTGCTGGGTGCTGCCCTAAGAGAAGCTACGTTTGAATGACTTCTCAGTAGAACTTGCCCTGTGAATTTTCTGTCTGAATATTCTTGTAGGTTCCAGAGCCTTTCAATAACTCTGACCTCCTGCTGGGCCTCAGGAGCTTCCTTTGGAGTTTTAGGAAGCCATTTTTGCGTCCTTGTTTTGAGAAATGTTAGTTATTCATGTACCATATTTTTTGTACGCTTTCTTTTTTAATCTTCTACTTAAAAATTGATTTTAGACTATGTTTTAATAAAAAGCTGAAGAAAAAGTGAAGAATTGAGAAAGTGACAACGTTTCCTTGCTGGTGATTCTGTTAGGTCAGGTGAAGAGAAAGTTTGTTTGAAGCTTTAGTGGATTTTTTTTTTTTCTTTTTTTTCCTTCTATCTGTAATCTAGGAGGTGAAGTTTCATTCATCCAGGCCTTTGACCTGGGAGAGATTGTGTAAGTCAATGCTGGAGCAATAGCTCACAGTTCTTGTAACTCCCTCAATAGTCGTGATTATTGCATATGTCTACGTAGCTTACTGCATATGTCTACATAGATGGGCCTGTGCTAGGACTGTCAGTGATATTGGTGCTTATACAGATGAGGCGCATACAGATGAGGTGAGCTGATACTGATACTGCTGATCTGATCAAATTTCATATTTGGTGTCTTATACCAAATCTTGTATTTAAAAAATGAAAGCAATTTATTTAAAAAGCTGTTCTTTGTATGTAAGAATCAGGAGTATAGTAATTTAATCTCTTTTTGAAATGTGGTTGATTTAACTGCTCATCCTCTAGTACTATGAAACCCCACCAACTCGTGCAGTACCTGCAGATGTAGTCATAAGGAAAAGAAAAAAAAAAAAAAATGTTGCTTTCTTAAGTGTGACCTATGTATCAATAAAACTAATTCATCGTCGTAGTGTAAGTATTGAAACTTCCTTATCTTGCCAAAGCTAGTGACTTCCCCTACAAGCTCATGCTCTGAAAAGCGTCATCTACCAAAAGTAAAACAAACCCGTCAATCTAAGGTCGTGTTGATAATGACTAATGGTATCAGGATACGATTCACGAGAGCTTAGAGGGTGCTTAGAATTTGCTAACCCATCATAAAGTTCAAGAAGATTTGTTCTGTGTTGGGTTTTGCCAAATCCCTTGAAAAGAAGGACTTTGGAGTTCAACAGAAAATGGCATCCGCCCTGTGAATGTATCCAGGTTTTCCTTGGATATTACCGTTCTGCTTTTGCATATGATATAATATCCAATATTCCTTAAATTCTCTTCTAATTAATTGCAGTTGTGTTTCAGAGTATTAATAAATATTGTTTGCCATGATACCTCTTTTTCCTTCATTGCCTCTGTTTTTCCTCTCAAACTTTCTTTCCCAGAAATTTAGAATTCGCATGTGTTTTTGAGTGCTATTCATTTTGTTGCTCTATTGTCAATTTTTGTTTTAAAACACACTGAAATGCATTTCATATTTTTAAAGTAAAATATTATCTGTGTTATGTTCTGGCAACTAACTTTTTTGACTAGCTTTTTCAGAAAAAAATCAGTTTTACGAAGGTAACAGTTTGTTCTTATGTGTGTACAGGGGAAAATGCAGTGTTGCGCTTCTGAATGAGACGGAGTCTGTATTGTCATATCTGGAGAAAGAGGTAATACTTGTTTAAGTGTTGGGATGGAGTTATGTTCTCATTTTTACAGCACTGTTTTTAATGAATAGTATCTTTGGAATATTTTTTCAAATGTTTCAAGTTGCTGAAAACACTAATTTTAAAAGTGTTGTGGAATAAAAAATGTATTAAATGACACTTACCTTGTATTATGGTTCTGTTCTGCATGTTCCCCTATGAGCAGAATAACCAAGTCTGAAAAGTAATTCCTGTGGTAACTTAAAAGAGAAATAAGTCAAATGTTTTCACCTAGTGGATATTGTAGGAGGAATCCCCACAGCCCTATTCTGTGGGAAGGTGTTCTAGTAAGAAGAGCTTTCCAGTCAATGGACAGAGAGAGAAGCACTCCTCTAGAGGGCAACTTAGCATAGGAGTTTAATTTTAGGGGCTCTGAACTGATGTGTGAAAAGTATCTCTTCATGTATTGTGGAGGGAAAGGAAATTTAGCCTCACTAGAGGGAAGAACAAAACAAAAAATAAAAAGCCCCAAGAAGCTAATACATATTGTAAAAGACCTTTAAAAATAAATACATTTTTCCTTTGGAGATTTTAATAGAGCAGGCAGGGCATTTTAGCTGAAGTTAGCATGTCTTTTCATATTTATACACTAACCCGCATATTATCCAGGTGACCTATAATATCTGTCCTAAAGTGCTTGCCCCGCTTCTGCTGACAGTGCCGGAGATGCAGGTGCTGTTGTGTGAGCCTTCTGCGGGCACGGGCAGCGTCTTATGCCGTTTGAGACTGGCTTATACAAGCCAGGTAGGGATATTTAGGAAAGGAATCATATTTAATTCAGGAAGTAGTCACCATTATTGCTTTTCAAATTCCCCAATATGTTGCTGTGTATAGATCTCTTCACCACGGTTAGCTTCTGAGCAATGGAAGAAGCTTCTATCAGCCTTTTAAAAGTAAGGACTGATATTTCATGATTTGTATTCTTCTCCCTGACCTCTACCATCAAGAAAGACATGTGAGACATGAGGGGGACTGCTTTAGTGATTTGCAAATGGAAGAACATGTAGATTTACAAAAATAACATAAAATTCATTATGTTGTTGTAAATGTGTCTTCTTTTTTAGGATACTTTTTTTTATTCATTGGTATATGATCCATCACTGAAAACACTTTTAGCAGACAAGGGAGAAATCAGAGTGGGGCCGAGATACCAAGCAGATGTGCCAGACATGCTTGCAGAAGGTAAAATATTTGTAGAAAATCTGCTCTCTCGCATTATTGCTTGTGCTGAAACTCTGAAATATACTAATCTGCCTAAAGGCAGAGAAAGCCAAGTAGTAGGTCTTAGAAAATTGAAAATACTGGTAGACATTATGAAGAAGCAAAGAAAGGCTGCTTGGCGTAGCTGCAATCGTCCTGTTAAAGCTCCTGCCTCAAACAGTCTAGACATTCTGTATCGGTTTATCTAACTACTGCTATAGCCTAGCCAGATCTTTCATGTAGGCCTCATGGAAAGAAAATGTTGTGGACTAATCCATTTTCTAGAATAATTTTACAATAACAAAGCAAGTGGGGGGGAAAAAAAAAACATTTCCTCTCTCTCCTGTTATAAGTATATAAGTAGACGCTCTATGCAGAATGCGTATTTTTGTGTCTTTGTATTTTTAGATATATTCTTAGATACGGGCTTTCCTCAAAACATTGTATTTGTTTTGTTGCAGGAATGAGATGAATATTTCAAGCACTGGTATTGTTTTAAAATCGTCGGTCTTTTTTTTTATTATTATTTTTCAATATAGCACAGCTACCTTTGGCTTGCGCTACGTAGTAACTTTAATTTTTTAAACAAAGTTTCAAATACAATATTTAATTTGGATCGACTGCCAGAGGTCTGAGCAGCTGTGTTTTGTTCTGTATTTGCAATGATAATATTTGCTAAGTAAATTTTAAAATGAGCAATTTCTGCAGGGCAGTTTATACTCAAGTACTAATAAAATAAAAGGTTTTCCTGAGAAATTCCTATGCATAAAAATTGTTTTCAGGAATCTCGGCTGCTTATTCCTTAGTAAGAAAACATTACAGTTCTGAATGCCACAGATATGCATTTTCATAACCTAGGATGGGATATTTTGCATTGGGTGTGGGCATTTCTGTCAGCTATACTTTCTATCTCCTCAAAAAATATTCTTTAATATTCTTTCTACAAAGCTTATTTAATGAACTGCATAAAAGAAGAACGGTTCAATTTCCAGGAAGTGTCAGATTATTTTATTATAGATGCAATTCAGTAGATTACATGTATTATTATCTTGACTTTTTTTTAATGAAATGAACTGTAGGAGGACGCTTACAGATTTCATTATAAGCAGTGCAGCTTTATTTAAAAACATGGCTGGAATATGATACACTAATTTTCTTGCTATAAAATGTGTCTATCCCGTCTGAAAAAAAATGTTAGGGAACTAAATAATTATGTAGATGTTCATATGCTGAAGAGGAATGTTTCCTAGAGGGTTAAAACAAAGTGATTGTTTCCATATGCACTTCAAATAACCAGGAAATACAAACATATTTCCGGAATAGTTTGTGGAATCCTTGGGCTTTGCAGGGTGAGCTGGGTGCATCTGCCAGCTGAAAAGCCTTTTCCTGCTGAATTCTGCTGCATGGTTCACTAAAGAGAGGGCTATAATTGGAATAATCAATCTTTACCTGCAAAGTAAATGTTACTCCCATGGCAATTTTACTTATAGTTTACAGGTTTTTTTTCCTAAAATATGTCCGTAAGTTTTATTAAGTTTTATTAATCCCAGGAGTGTCATCCAGCAGTCCTTAGTAGGTCGCAAAGACTCAGAAACATGATGTAGCCCACAAACCAAAAATGAGGTATTTCAGAGACATTCTTGGGTCATTTAGTTGGATTAATCTATATTTATTTCCAGTCACCAGTAAAAAAATAGTTTGGTTTGAGACGATGAAATAATCTAAATTGCAGTATTGGCTGGTTGTTACTAATTATTCCTGCAGCCTTTTGACCTCCAAAGAACAGAAAAGGATGATTCAGCTGTGACTGTGTTTGTATCATTAGAATAAAATAGAGCTGTTTTTAAAACATGGAATTCTGTGCAGGTTACTGAATCTTAAAATAAATATTCCAGGCTATATTTTTTGAAGGGGCTAATGATTTATATGCTCAAGTTTTGCTGCCGTTACATTTGACTAAAAAAAATGACATTCAAAACCCCACAGCAATCACCAAAAAAGAGAATTTAGAACACTTAGAAAACTTATGTCATGCCAAATGTTTGCATAAAGGGAGGCTTTTAACCTTTCTTATAAGTTGCTAGTAAATATTATACATCTAAATGCTGTGTCCCCCTGTATCCCCCCGTCCAAAAAAAAAAAAAAA
>VZSV01000012.1:5784070-5893881 GCA_013398735.1 Nothocercus julius
CTTCCTGTTTTTTTCTTTCTGTTTTTTTCTTTCTTTCTTTCTTTCTTAAAAGTCCAATTTTTCTATTTGCCGTATAAGTGTGGTTGTAGCTCACCTTGGACATATGAGAAAGTCAGGTTTTGCAGGACAAGGACCCCACAGTAATAGCTTTAATATTTTTTTTCTTCAAATGGATCTTGTCAGGAAATTACTTTCTCAAAATTTTGCTGAGATCTTCTTGTAGAAATGTTTCAAAAATGACAGTATTTCTTGAAGGAGCTGTTTGTACATAGTACTACTTTTTATATAGTCATTTTCTCTTTTTTTTTATTATTTTTTCCCTTAAAAGTGCTGTTGTTCACTGTTGTTTTGTGCACAGAGAAACAGAGAAGAAGAAACCATTTTAATAATTTCAAGAAGTGCTATCTGAGGTAGTACAAGACTGGCAAATTTGCCTGTCATATGAGTTGATAACTTATGCTCTTTATTCATCTTGGACATCTCTGCAAATCCTCACACCACCATATTCTCACTCAAGTGGCTCAGTCTTAATACAGGCTTTATTTAAATCCTGCCAGCTCTTTCTATATAATACCTTCAAAATTCCTTATCCAGTATGGCCACAGCCACAGCTTTCATCCAGGCTGTTGTTGTTTTGTTTCTCAACTGCTTCATTTCTTTGATTTTGTTGTCTTTTCAGATCTATTTAAGATACTGCTGTGATTTTTTTTTCTTCTTTTTGAGGTTTTCATCATGCTCCTGTGCTCTTGGCCTGCTTCCCTTCAGTGACAAGATTCTGGGCCCTCCTCCAGCTAGGCAGCCAAGCTAACCTCTATCACCCCCTCTTCGCACGTTCCCCCGTGCTTCCAAAACACTCTGTAAAACTCTAAACTAAAACAGTATTACTCCCTTTAATGCAGGGCAATATCCCAGGGTATGTTTTTAAATGAATCTATATCTATCTCTCCTATTTTAAATGTTACAGATGTGAGTTAACAGAAGTTTGAAGCAATGTATCAGTGCTATAAAATACCTGATCTAAAGCTTTGTCGGAATCCAGGGCTCTGAGGCACGATAAAATAATGATAAGTGGAATATTTGACACGTGTGTTTGTATTATCTTAATAAGTCTACATTTGTTTCCTGAAGCTTGCAAAATCTGTTTGACAGTTATACAAAATAGAGTAATAAAATCAGTCGAATGGTGCCCGTAGTTTGCATCGTTTTTGGACGTGGTGTGCAGGGAATGTCTCCGTAGGCCAGGCCTCTGAAGCTCTTCTGGATCAGTGCTCAAAAAACTGTTCGATCCCTAGAAAGTTCACTATCAGGTTTTGGGGGTTGTTTGTTTGTTTGTTTCCATGTAGATATTGTTGAGTTTTACAGAATTTGTGGATTTATGCCATAGTCTTTGTTTCTGGTCCCAGACTATTTTGTTTTGCTCCACATTTGTCAGCTGTAATCGCTGTAATAAGGCCTGGAGAGAACTTTCATGGTTCAATTGTTTAAGATAATTAAAATAAGATTACAATTACCTGAGTAAGATAGTGCTGGATCATTTTGTCTAGCTCTTAGAGCTCTTATGCCTGCTTGCTTACAGAATCTGTGCAAAGAATGATCTCCGTTGATACCAGCAATTGGTTTTCATTCTTGTCCATCTCACTGCCACCTGTGTAATTTGCTTTCTGCAAGCTTTTTGGCCCAGGTCAGCTTGCTTAGCTTGTTTTGGGTGGTGTGGGAGGAGGTGGTTTCTGTTTGAAGTCACCTTGAAGTTTCAAATACTTTTAATTACTTATTGACTAACTAATCTGTTTCTAGTCTACTGAACACCGTTTATTATTACTATTATTATTATTACATTAGTTTATTATTGTTACTTTTAATTAAGCATAGTTCTTGTTAAGTGTTTTTAGTTGTTCTTTGGATTCTATCAATTTATGGAACATTAAAGAATCCATCTTAAAAAAAAAAAAAAAGAGTAATTAGGGTCTTACTGTTCAGTCTGTTTTGCATGAACAGCCTCGAAAATTTTTTAATTTAAATTTGGTAGCAGGTAGGTGAAGACAGTCGTGCATTTCTGGAAATGGGCATTGATTTTTATTTTTAAAGTTTTAAAAATCATCATTGGTCTGTATTATTGGGGGAAAAAATGATGCAAGCAAAAAATCACAAATGAAATGTCTGAGCTTTGTATTGATGTGTACCTCATATCTGTATTTTTAATTAAAAATATAATATTAAAATGGTTTAAATACTAAAATTAGTATTTAAATCTGGAATTTTAATCATATTGACTGGATTATACAGAGCACCTAATGATCACTGTTAAGATTTGGGACGAGGTTACCGTTTAAGAGCGAAGTGCTCTAAGATTCCTGTGCTTGTGTGGGTTGTCTGAAAAATTCAGTGTCCGAAAGATGAACTGGAGATTGAGTTGCTTTTGAGATGGTGCCTCAGATTCTCCAGTCCTTTAAAATAACACATTGCCTGTATTTTATGGTGATTTTTGCCATTTTGGACTCACCTGCCCCCACCATTCCCAAGCAGTCTTTCAGGGACAGTTGTGGTCCTTCTCTACTCAAGTATAACCTTGGTAGTGATGTCGACCAGCGCATCAATTCTTACTTCTTTATCCGTTATTCAAAGTAAATCTAGCTTTACATTATTCCTTAATTTTGCCTTATGAACCAACCTAATTCACATCTGCCTAGAAAGTCTGAAGGCAGCTTGACGTGTTAGTGAGCTTTCTGTGAGGACATACTATTTGCAAATTCCACAGTATACTCTGATTTTTGCTTTAGAAATATGGTCAGAATTTGGTGTTAATTATGCAAAAAGAAAGATAAGCCAGAAAGTTTAGCAGCAGAATGCAGATACAGTTGTGCTGCATGCTGCTTTCCTGCTTTGAACAGTAATGACAGAAGGATTACAGGAAAGGCTGTTCAGTTACAACCTTCATCGATGCCAACATGTTTAGAGGGGTTGACTGACTATCAGGAAATGTGGCACAATACAGCCTTATTCTTTGGACTAGTTTGTGAACACACGCAGTTTTATGTCCTGCCTTCTTCTTTTTTTTTTTTTTTTTTTTTTTTTTTTTTTTTTTTTTTTNNNNAAATCACATACTTGTTCATATTTGTTGTATATTTGCATTCCTGTGAAGAAAGAATAAAGGTTGTGTAATATAACTTATTTTTCTACAGCCTTCAGAAATGCAAATGGATATTATCTAGAGTGTGAATCACTGCTGTTTAATCTTAAAATTTTTGGCAGAGTTTGAATTATTAAACATTTTGAGATGTAAGATAAATGGTAATAACGGTTAAATGTTACTGTTTTCTTTATGATCAAAAATATGCCTTACCAAGTAAAACTCCTGATTAACCTTACATTATTTTATCATTGAATATAGAAGCTATGGTATGCGTTGACATGATACTTTTAGCATGTCGCTCTGTGTAACTGACAGTCCTAACTGGCATAATTCTGCACTAATATCATGCGTGGAGTGTAACTGCTGAGCCAAGCTTCACTCCTTAGTCAAAAGGTTTGCTGTGGTGTTAAATATTAGCTGGTGTATTTATGTCCTTGAATTTAGAGGGATTTGCATCATGTCATAACTGCAGCAAACTTTTTTTTTTCCACTATTGTATTGACATACTATATTGCAAGAGTTGTTATCTCGTTTGGGGTACTGGAGCAGCACGTGCTTTTTTAACTTGTAATCTCTCATATTTCACTGCATCTTTATTGAGTTCTCCTGTTTTCTACGTATGTAAAACTGGCTTATTCACCTTTCCCTTTACAATACCTGTTTTTTTGATAGCTGTGTTTCCAAGCAAAGTTTGCAAACTAGAACAGTTACTATCACACTCATCCTCCATCCTTATGCCTTGTCTTTTGTTGATGTGGTTGTCTTTGAAGTCTCATAAATGCCATGTACAATCCATTAACCAAACAAAAAAAAACCCAACAAAATGTTAAGTTCTGAGAAAAACTGGTACATTTCAATAAGGTTGACTGTTTTTTATTGAATAGGTTGAGAGACTTATTTAGTTTATTACTACTTAAAACTCGAGACAAAAGTACAGTTCTAGAGGTAGAAATGCTAAAGTCAGCATGCTTTAATTGCCTCAGTAGCACAAGCAGTAGATAGGAATTACTGAGGTGAATCAAATGTTAGTAATTTCCTGTTATTTACCTGTAATTCCAAAAATGGACTCAGTTGAGGACCTTGGCAGTCCCTTTTTTTTTTTTTTTTTTTTTTCCTAATCATATTTTAATTTGTTAAACAGTATTTAGACTTCTATAATTAAGAAATAGTAATTATAGTTAGAAAACACAAACAGACTGGAGTCTTTGACTGCTTAATAAATTCAAAATTGGTACATAAGAATTCTGTGGGTATCTTTTGCTTTCATGCTTTTTCAAGCAAGTGGCTAGTTAAGCAGGGTTTTTCCTTGGGGAGAGGTGCTTGACGGTTTGTTTGTAATAAATCATCCTTTATTAGCAAAGATCTGAAACCTTGGCATTATATGTGCCTTTTATTTTAAAAGGACACTTTTAAAGACACAACAGAGTGTTGATTTAAAAAAAAAAAAAGAAAGAAAAAAGGCTAAACCTTTCTGGGCACTCACTGCCTGCTGTCTCTCTGTTGCAGCGCGGTTGGTACCTTTGCTCGAGCCCTGGACTGCAGTAGCTCCGTCAGACAACCTAGTTTACACATGAGTGCAGCTGCTGCTTCCCGAGACATCACACTGGTGAGTGGCTTGTTAAAAACCATCCTACAAAGCTTTGTCTTTTTTTTTTTTTTTTTCCTTCATCTGGGAATTCAATAAAATCTACTACTCCTCAGTCTCTGTCCTCTAGAGGTCTGCTTTCCCCTGGATACCTGCTTGCAAGATATCTGTTTATATAGTAGATAATCCTTTGGGTTTTTATAAGGCTGTTAATGTTGCCCTTTGGGATCATACTGTAAATCAATTGACTTCAACAGAAATGTACTTATATATAATATCCTCAAATGTGACAGTTATCACAGTAGCAATGTGGTTAATACATGTTGTATAAAGTTTCACTCAATATAAGTGATCAATAGTGTGATTTAAAGCATATTGGAATAACACTGAGCATTCTCTATATAATATCATATTATAAATATTTGTGAGTCTGTAAATTTTGTAAAGAGTATAAATCATCAGACTTTATAAGCAACTTTTGAAAGAGTACTTTGCTTAGAATGTTGTTAGGATGTTTACTTAGGATGTTGAGTTATTAATTATATTAGTGTCTTCCAGGGAAAGTTAAAATATGTGTGTGTATATATATAAGTTACAGAGCAAAGGAAAGGCCAGGAAAATTATGCAAGAGCAAAATTTTAGTGTGTGTTAGAATCAAATTTGATTTTGCTTTACCAGAGAAGGGAATTTATTATTTTAAGAGTTCTATACAAAATTATATAATAGTGAAGGGTCATGTGGAGCTGTTATTCATCAGATATTACAAGTATTGCAAATATTGTGAGTTTTACAACTAGGGGGCATTCGGTGAAGCTAAAGGATTAAAATCAGTAAGATTTTACTGATTTACCCACTACTTTACGCGGTGGGTAGAGAATTGAGTGGAATTCTGGAATTGAGTGCTATAAGAACCGACAATATCAGCAGGTTAAATAGGGGGTTAAAAACGTAATGGGCAGCAGGTCTGTAACTGGTTAGCAGTGAACATGGGCAAAAGTTACCGTCAGGCGTTCCCACGTCCCAAGGGTTGTGGTTGCTGGGGAATGAAGTGGAATAAACCCCAGGATGTGATGAGACTTGAGTGTCCTCTCCCAGTAACAACTCCTGGTGCAGCTGTCAGAGGCAGAACATTTTCCTAGAATCGCTGATCTGACCTGGTGGGGCAATTTTTGAAATTTAGATGAAATATATTCATTAGTACAATGAGAAAAATACTTAACTTCTGGCACTTTACAGAGCACTTCTGGGCTATTAAACAGGAAACTGACTCACAGGAACTGACAGCAGCCTGGACTGCTATAGTGTGGTAGAGAAAGTGGCCAATGTAATGTTTTCAGCAATACTCGAGATAATATTTTACATTCAAAATATGCTTTTTCTGTTTCATATTCCCTGATATGACCTTAGTGACATGATTCCATTCACATTAAATATTTTATACTTTTTTCCCATCTAAATAGTTCTCCGATTTCACATTTTTCATTTTATTAAAATTTCATTAGATTGAGACTTTCTAATAATTCCCATAGAATGCATGTCTGTCTTATAGTATTCAGTGATTAATATAATAGATTTATCCCTATAGCAAATTCTTTTTGTTTGAAAGTATGTGTGCAGTGCTGCTAATAAAAGGATACATTTAGTGTTTGAGTGCCATATAAATGTTTCTGCCTTGCAAATGATCCATTAAGTTCCATTACACTTAATGAAAGGCATATCTTAAAATGAGGCACCAGAGGAGCCACCCCAGGTTTAATTATTGCGTCTGTTCTTTCTCATTTTCCTGCCCCCTCAGCTTTTTAAAACCTTTCCCTTTTGCTTCTTGGAAATGTAGTCTGTTCTAAGTTAAGAAAAGACATATTTGTCATTATAGTAGTTATTCGTTCATGTACTTGTTAATTGGGAGCGTATTTTGAGCAGCACTTAGACAGAAATTTGCAGGAGTGGTGTATTTCATTAATGCTCTCAAGATGCAGTACACGAAGAACAGGTTGTTTCAGGTAGGTGTCTGTAAACAGACTAATATGAAAAAGTGCACGGGGGATAAACATGGGTAAATTGAAAGTGAATGTTCACACTAAGCCTAAGCAAGGAGGTTACTGTCAGATTTCCTTATCTCTGAGACAGGAGACAAGACAGGAACCTCTCGAGTCACTCAAAATACCCTCCTGAAGGGCGTATGGGCTTCCTTCTTAGATGGTGGAAGTGGCCATAACGTCTCAAAGCGGCATAGGATTTCATGTTCTTTTCCTCTTACAGTGGTAAAGATTTGTGAGACAGAGCTTCCTGAAACGTATTTCTTGTCTTCTCAGACCCAGTGACCCATTTTATAAGGAAACTGAAGAAGAACTGGAAAGACTTACTATCTCAGATTCCTAAGTCCCGCCTAGTGCGTGCATTGGCAAGAGGCAGTAACGCAGAGCAGGTTGATGGGGTTGTCACTGTCAACCTCCTTACGGAACAGTGGGCTCATTGGGAAGAGCTTGTGCTATTCTGTGCCAAGGAAGGCAGTTTTATTCCCTGGTGCCTCTTGAAAATAAATTATATAAACAGTCCTTTGAATTTTATACAGCATAACTTTCTAATGAATTACATAAGACTTCTGTATACGTAGTCCCTGCTGCAAACGTGTTTAAAGTATTATTATAGTATGCAGGCTACTGAAATGGTGGCTTGTTTCTGGAACCATATGCTCCAGTTTGCAGTGTACTCTGTCTCCCCAGATCTGTGCTGCCTTCCCACCTACTTAAGCTCCCAGTTAAGTTCCCCCAGCCAACCTGGCTAATCCCTTCCCCCTGGTGCAGGGAAGCTCCGGGCAAGCTCTCTGAGGGAAGGATCATTCTCCAGGATCCGCTTTGGAGCTCTGACTGCACCTCCCAGCTGCTCCTCATGCACCACTAGCAGTTTCTTGTGGTCTTCAGGTCCTTGGGAAAAGCAAATAAACAGGACTTTTGATGTTACGCAGCTGTGTATTTTGCAGGCGGATGGTGCTTCATACTGCTAATATCTCCTTCAGCACAAGTCACGGTTCTCTAATAGGGGCTTTGTGGGTGCTGAGTCAGAAAGCTTCTTAGATGTTGCTCATCTTCCCTGCGGGTGGTGTCACTACTTGTCACATTCTCCATCACTTGTTGGTGATGGGAGTGTTCAGAGATGGCTCTAAACAGGGTGAGTGAAGAATGCTATCACCTGCCTAAAACAGGTGATTAAAAACAAACAGGTGATTAAAAACAAAAAACAGAGAAACTTTGTAAGTCATCTGCAGAAACAGTATTTGGCAAGGGCAAAAGCCTTGTTTGTTTTTCAGTGTGATGATAGTCAAAAGAGTAAGTAAAAGAGTAAATGATGGTTTCCTTCCCCAACAATGAAAATACTGAGCACCTGGATGCATGCATATTGAGCTGCTGTTTAGAACTGTTGTTAATTAAAAATGTCTCCTCAGCCCCTCATCAGACAGTGTGCCATTTACTTGAAACCTACCAACAAAGCTTCTCTAGAAATATTTGCTAGCAATTTTCAGGAACTAATTAACTGTTGTCATTTTAGATAAAGATCTTACTAAAGCACTTTCTTTACTAATTTAAGTAGTAGAAAAATACAGATTTTCCTTACATTTCATTGCAGAAAATGTATCACATCAGCATACCTTCTAAATCTAGCATTAGTTAAAGCTTGATGCACAGCCTATAGCAAATAATACATTGCGTTTGCACTGATTGAAATTGGCTGCTCTGTGATTCAACAAGTTTTCTTACTGTGCCCTTCCCTGTGCTAGTTTCATGCAATGGATACCTTGCACAAACACAACTATGACTTGAGCAGTGCCATCAGCGTCCTCGTGCCGCTTGGGGGGCCTGTTCTGTGTCGAGATGAAATGGAAGAGTGGTCAGCATCGGAAGCGAGTTTATTTGAAGAAGCACTGGAGAAGTACGGGAAGGACTTCAATGACATTCGACAAGACTTTGTGAGTACTGGGCTGGAGTGCATTGCATTGGTGCTATGGGATATTTGGAAGCATGAGCATAATAGTGCTCAGTAGGCTTGAAAGATTAGAGGAGAAATCAATGCATTTGATATATATAACTAACATATATATACACACATGTGTGTATATATATATATATGTATATATCCACACATATATACAAGCATGTATATAATTCAGGTGAAAGTGAATATTTTTTCTTGTCCAGTGCCATTCTTTGGAAAGATGTTGGCAGAAGATAATCTGGTAATAGAGTGTCTAGTATGCTAAATTCATAGAAGATTCTGAAATTCCAGAAACTTTTCAGAACTTGAGCTCCATTGATATTCATTGTCAGTTCCACAGCTCGCTCCCTTGAGTGCTTTTGGAAACTCCGGGTTTTCCTTCTATGATTAGGAGAGAGAAATCCATATTCAGATAGCTTGCAAAGTGCACTACAGGAAGTTCTTTTGACACATTCATTATCAAGGCACTTCTGAAAAGTAAGGAGATGTTTTCCAATATCTTCTAACCATGTTGGATTTGATTCTAAAGTATCAGACTTTACAAAGCTTTAAGTTGCTGAAATCTAATGCAAAGTAATGAAATGAAATTGAATTTTAATCACCTGTTGCTGAGATTTTCAGCAATTTGTTAGTGATTTTGTTGCATGTTTTCTGCAGAGTCTTTTCTCAATGAAATAGGCTTATAGTGTACAGGTTTTTATGAAGATTTTTTTTTGCTTGCATCTGAAAGTTCAGCTTCTTTGCAAATTGCAGTCCATGTTGTATTAGCACAGGGGGGTGGTGTTCAGTCTTTGAGAGGAAAATCACACTGATTTAGAAGCTGTGTGATACTGCTACCTGATATAGGGCTGTGGAAGTACTTCCAGAAAAGGTACGTAGGACACTGGGAAGAAGTTTAGCACTGAGAGTTGGTGATAGATGTCTTTGTTTTTGTAGTTCTAAAATGAAACAGGTATAATTGAGTTAAGGTGGGAAGGGAAGGCTATTGTGTTTCTGAAGAACTGACATTTTTAACAGGTGTGATATCTGTGTGCTTCATTCTGATATTCCTAAGGGAGAAAATGTTCAATATATACATAAGGGTGATAATTGCTTCATGGATAGCTCTGTTTTAGATCAAGAAAATATCAGTGTATGAGTGTATTTTATATATTCCCACTTGTTAATGGGCTATGGTAAAGATATAGACCTTTAAGAACAGACATGTATTTAAAACTAATCATTTAAACTAACCCCTTTGAGATTTGGATCATGCATATGTGAACAAGTTCCTGCAAGGTGAGGTGGGTGTGAACTTATAGCACTTAAGCTACAATTATCTGTGAGACTACCTCTATGCTGTAGTAAATGCAGTGTGTTCTAGTCCCCCTTTTCATTTACTAGTCACAGAAAAGTAAGTTACCTTTATATTTATTGTAAAAGCAGCCAGTGAGCTAGTAGCGTATATGTTAACTTGTTTAACTGTCCACTAGGACTTAATTTCATCATTAAACACTCCTTGGATGCATATCTTTTGAGTAAGAGATAAAACCACGTTGGTGTCAGAGCTGAAGTTTGAATCTAAGCAGGTAGCACGATGCACAATGCGCAGGAAGGTTTTTGTGCTGTGTGGCAGAGGATGGTTGGTAGCGATATGCTAAAGCAAAAGACCCGTGTAACACCCACTTGAGTGATTATGTTACAAGAACTGCGCTTTCAGAATGATCCTGGGTTTGCAAGATGCACGAACGGCAATCACAGCCCTTATATTACAGTTCCCTAAAGGGCAGGCTCATTTACTTTTCCAGCAACTAATAATAACTGGCACTGTTTGACGTTCAAAGTGCAACTCTAGCATTGAGGTATAGACATTAAATATTAGTAAACAAGATAATTACCATAAATTAAATGGTGTAAAGGAGTTTACCTTTTTTAATAGACAGGAGAAGCTTGCTTATTATCAAATTACAGTCCAGCCTTTGAACATTCATTTTCATCTGCTGTTGACTCATCAACTGCTATAGGATCTCATTTACTGAGGTGAGAACCTATGTAAATCCTAATGAACCTTAACTTTTAAAGTTAATTAAATTGACTTGAGTTACTTCACATTCCAGGATAATAGAATGGGAAGAGACTGAATATTTTATGTGCTCTAAAGGAAACTGTTTTCCTCATTTGTAGGGAGAGTTGTTGTGGTGTCTTCTGTATTGCTTGTTAAATTGTTAGTTTTTCATTATCACTGTTTTTCACAGATTTCTAGCTTTCACATGGCAGATATGGCAGGAAGGGCCTTGGGAATTGGACTCAAGCCACTTAAATAAAACAAGAGCAAGATTCCACCTTCAGAAAACTATGGAAACATGCTTTAAAGTTAACTTTAAATACAGGTCTGACCTGAGCGGTCCATTTTTACCCTGCAGAAATTATTGAAAATTGCTGCTTTGTGTTTTTATATGGCTGATACCTTGTTGTTTCCTTCCTCCTACAAAATGCTGTGACATGGATACCATGTCCTTTGTATCTCTTTCAACTGGTGTTTAACAGAATTTAATAATGAGAGTACATTATTCTGTGGCTGTTTCCAGCTTCTGTGGCCATTAAGAGCAACCTCTGAAAAATTCCTGTGCCTCTACAGCGTTTTATCATTTAGGAGTGTGGATAAACACTTAGGATATTCATAGTCAGTGTGTCAAAACAAAATTTCTGAGTTGTGAATCAAATTCTAAAAGGATGAGGGTTAGCTAATCAAAACACCTTAAATTTCTGTTATTGACTGCAATTGCCTACTGACTGTTGGTACTGTCACAATCAAAATTAACTTTAAAAAGTATTAATACAAGTATTTTTTGGAGATACAGCCAATATATCCATGGTATTAATATATAAATAGGAAAAGATATTTTATGCATTTGTTAAGTTGCAGTTTGGTGTGGTTAAGTTGGATTAAATGCAAATGGTCACAGCTGCTGTGGTTTAGACCAGAGTTTTACTCACTGCTTTACCTCAGAAGGAAACAGGTGAACCTAGATGTGCATCCCAGCTCCTCAGAGGCAGGGGTTGAAGAAAATCCCAGTGCCACTAAGTTTCTACCAAACAAGCAGGAACAGCCCATGAGCTCCTGCACGCAAGGAGAGGCAGATCGTCCTTCTGTTGCCTTAAGGAGCTTGCTTAAAGGCTCAGGAGCCTGCCCGTTTGCCTCAGGGCATGCAAAAAGCCCCAAAGTGGGGTCAGCAGGGTTGGAAAGATAAGTTTCCACCTCTCTGGATTTCTGGGACTTTCCAACTTTATCTCTGGAAAGTAAAAAAATACTGGTGTTAATGCATGCGTCTGTAACATACTAGATTTGAAATAGTGGTATGTTTCTGGCTGTGGAGAAAAATTGCATGAATTCTGTGAGAGAATAAGTAGTTTAAATGGTTGAGATAATTCATGCAATGGACTAGATAATTCTGTAACAACTGCAAATGGCTGCTTAATGGTTCATTTTCTCCCCTAAGCTTAGGCTTACATGTCTTTACTTTTCCAATGAACATATGCACGTAAACTCACAAACCAGATTATTATAGTAATAGTAATAATAAAAAAAAAAGTTCTAAAAGTTTATGGAAGATCAGATGTGTTATATGAGCCATATAGTTTTTTGCGGGACACGAAGAACTTGCGAATTAAGTGCTGTGACTAATGTATTTTAAGCGTAAAAATTATCATGAGACTCCAACAGATTCCTGTCAAGATGATTTATTTTAGTCTTGAATGTTGTTCTCCATCTGATACGTTTTATAATAGAGATGCTTTCTGTGTTTCCGATTACATGAGATATCATTTAGTTCAAGCATAAAATTTACATATCCAAATCCAAACAATAATTACTGCATATAATATCGCTTTAATCCTGCATTTTTGTTATCCATAAAGAAGGTTTCTGTGTTTTTAGAAGTATATTTATATGTATGCTAATACAGGATATTCTAATATATATATATTCTAGTATATCACATTCTAATATTTGTGTGTCATATATATATGTGTTTTTAATATGTGTTTAATAAGATGTGGACATTGCAGTTTCATGGAACCTTTTTAATTTGCATTGAATGTTTTTCAGCTCCCTTGGAAGTCGCTGACTAGCATCATTGAATATTATTACATGTGGAAAACCACTGACAGATATGTGCAGCAGGTAATTTAATATTTATTTCAACATGAACAAGTCTGCCGTATTCTTAAAAGCGAGAGAACAAAAGCTGGTTAAAGCATAGAAGTATGTATGTGGTCGTCTCCGAGACACGATGTGGGAGGCCTATGTTAATACTTTTGGCTATAGACCAGTAGCGTTGTGTGTCCGCAGGATACATTGCCAAATCCTCAGATGCCTAGAGTTCATCACCTGGGTGCAAAGAACCTTTTTTATTGTATACTAATCTATAGCAACACAATTCCAGTTCCTTGATATGGATAGGAAGGAGCTGGGCTGAAGAGCAAACACGTCAAGCTTTTAAATTGTATATAGGAATGAAGGAAAGGAAAAATATATTCTGTTGAAGGTAGTTCGTAATGTTATGAATCTTTTCGTGGTAGTCCATGATAAGAAGTTAATTTGGTTTTATCAGGATTTGAAAGCAAAAGTTGAGAACGTTGCACATGCAGTAAACATGGTGTTCTGAGCAAGTGTTCAGCTGCTTGAGTCCCAGTGCAGCAAAACCAGGAGAATAACACGCTGAGTACCTGTGCAGGGGTATTGGAAGCAGGTTTAGTACAGAATGCAGGTTTAGCAGGTTAGTACAGAATGACAGGATGTTTAAAGCAAGCATTATGTTGCTGTGATTTCAGCTGTGTCTGATTTTTTTACAATTATTTTTACAATTATTTTGTATTTAGTTGCAGTGTATGCAGTGGAGAAGGGTGATTGCCTCAGATGGTTCTGTTTTGTTTTGTTTTTTGTTTTGTTTGGGTGCTTTTGAAAGTGTGTCTACATCTTCCTGTTAGGGTATAAAAAATCTTGTACTGCATAGTAGAGTCTTAATTGTGACAGGGACTTTTTAGTGCTGAAGTAAAACAAATAGAAAATAGTTCTGCTGTGTATTAAAGAGTGTATTTTCAGTACGTCTCTATTTAACTTTTTTAACACTTCCTTGGCAGGATTACTCTCTATTTTAAGAAGGCATTGCCTTGCTGTTTGTCAGCTCTTCGGAGTTGCTCTTAAGAGAGCAATGGAGGATCTGGAAAGATCAGAGACTGAAAGCTGAAAGCCTTGCAGTAAAGATAAAACTGAGTTGAAAATTGACTTCTGCTTAGGTTGCTCAGAGACTGATCTCTGTTTTCCTTTGTTTTTTGGTTTGTTTTTATTTTTTTCCCTGAAATACTTGCTCTAGAGTGGTTGGCAAAAGATACTGAGATGGGCTTCATTACAACTCTGTAGCCACAGCAGACTGTGTCTGGCATTGTTGGGTTTGTGTCCCTCCACAGAATTAGATATTTAACTTCAGATACAGAAAGATCATCCAGAAATACCGCAAAGTTCCTTACGGTTATCCAGAACTTGGATACTCCTCCACACATAAATGTCTATTTCCTTAAGTAAACTTGTAACATCCTAATTCCTAAAATGGCATTAAACCCTAAATGCTGTTGAGATGTTCTTTCAGGGTCATGCATCATCATCGACAATCAAAATACTATAGGCAGAATTAATTCATTTATCTCCTTCTTAACATATCTATAATCCTTCCTACCGAGAAATCCAACAAGTCAGAATTTTGTCCTGCCATTGTTTAGTTTGTTCTGGAATAGCAAAAATAATACAGCTCAGTAAAGATAGTATCTGTGATTTTTTTTTTTTTTTTTTTTTTTTTTTTTTTTTTATACCCGAACAAACTGTGATGATTGAATGTGTGCTGGGAGAAAATATGTTCAGGAAAAGATTGGCAGTTTCAGAGTCATTCTTCTCTAAATGTCATGCCTGAGAGGTAGGACAGCTTGGGAGAAGAGGAAAATATTGATGTACATACTTGAATCTTATTCATGCACAAAATGCAGTCTTTGTATTTTAGATCAATGTGACTTAATATTAAAAGCTTCTATTTAATTATCTCCTTATTTTGTCATGTGAATTGGCTGCGTATAGGATAGATTTCAGTGCCGTAACTGTCCCTAAATGGTACGCTTGCTTGGTGGTTAAAGGAGATGTTTTAATGGGGATGGAGATGCTGCTGCTGCCTTGTCCTCAGAACGTATAGCCCCTTGAAGTCAACAGAAGTTGTAAGGGGAAACTGAAAGGAAATGAATTTTTTTTTTCTGTCTGTACTCAACCTATCTAGCAAAATTAATTCTGGCTTTCAGTATTGATTCTTGGCAATCTGGTACTTTTCATGACCACTAACTTGTGTAGCTTGGTGCTTAAAAGTAGAGTTCAGTGCAAAAATCTTTTAGTAAGCTTTTTCAGCAGAAAAAGGAGAATATGTGCAGAGGATTCATTGTGCAAAACTACTACAAGGCCGTTCATTAGGCTAGAGAACAGCTAACTTCAAAGTCTTGTACTACCGCAGTATATTACATTTCTTTCCTGTTTATTTTCTCTGTAGAAAATGTTACTTACATAGGGAAATGCCCATTTTTGGGGATATTTGTAAGCGGATTATCAGCACAAAAGCTCTAGTAAAGAGGTACCATTCAATTTTCAAGGGCAGATATGCAAAAGCAGTGCAGGCCAAACAAAAAGCTGGTATAATATTTAGCTTGACCTCCTCTATAATACAATCTGTAAGACTCCCTTGAAATAGCTGGTGTTTAAAATTAGGTGTATCCTTTCAAAAAAACTCATTTCTCCTGGTTAAATTGTTTCAGTGAATAATTATGCTTACTGTTGCAAAGTGGAGTTTTGTTTCTTGTCTCAACTGGTCTAGCTTCAACCTCCAGCCCTTTCCCATGATACTGAGGAGCTTTTTACTACCAAATTTAATCTCTGCATAATCACTTCTCATGTTTCTTTCCCTGAACATTTCAGATTAGCCAGTTTTCATTCTTCAAATTCCAATAGAGTCAGGTTTCATTTCAGGAAGTGCAGTTACTTGTTGATGGTTTTATTTGTGCATCCTTGCTTCTCTTCTGGTAACTCTCCCTAAAAGTGGATCAATCAGGGTGAATTCAAGCAGTGACTTTTTCTGTTGCTTTGAAGGAGCCATGTTAACTATAGCTTTAATGCATAAAAATACAGCTTATACTAAAATAGTACTATGTGATTATTTTGCAGAAGAAAGTATATGATTCATTTTAACAAATAAAGGAGGAAAGGAGTTGCTAAAATTGTATTCCGTAAAGCCCTTATGCCAGTATTAAAGGTATGCTAAAATTTAGTTAATGTGTATCCTCCCCTCTCAGTGCTACCAGCAGGGCCTCCATACAGCTTTCTGCAAGTTCCTCTAAATTTTGACACTGCTTCAAAGCTACTTACCTAATTTCTTTTAGCTTATTGTGTTTTTGTGTTTGTTTTGCACTGATTATGGGTGTGTAGTGGGATTTATTCTTTCTCTTTGTACAATGGGCCCAATTTCTTCTGTGTCTTAGTGAAATGCAGATTATCTGCTAACTTATAGCCTCACCTGTTTCTTCAAGTTGAACACCAAATATATGCATAGTTGGGTGTAATATGAAGAGGATAAAAAAAAAAAAAAAATTAATCAAGTTGTGAGTGGAAACCTTGGCCCGAAGCTCTTAGGTAGAAGCAGTTTGTTGCTGAGGGCTGTTCCGCGGGAGTGCTGGGGAAGCGCCCTCAGTGGAAAAGCTGTCAGTGTGTGAGGCTTGGCAGGTGCTGCTCTTCCTTGCTCTTGCAAAAAAATAAGCAGCGCAAATGGCCCCGTGGCTGCAGTTCTGCAATGGGCCTGTTGAAGGTGGAGCTGGGCCACGTGCGCTTGGTGTGACATGGGAAGCCACTGCTGCAGCTCAGAGCGCACGTAGGCGCCTGTGAGCAGCACGAAGCCTCTCTCACCCCACGGGAATTGATTTCTGGTGGCAAGGACTGCTTGAATCCGCCTCGGAGACACAGTGAAAAAGCAGTTTTTATAGATGAGAGGTGTATTGATGGATGGCACACAGGCAGCTTTCTCAAATGGAAAGGAGCAATCGTTCCCATGAGGAAGCCTGCTCAGACTTTTCAGGCGTCAAACTTATTAACCTAGTAACCCGTCTCAGATTCCTCGGAGCAAAGAGGATGATGCTTTTCTCAACATGGGAAATACCTTCCTGGATTCCTGGATTCAGGATCTTGCAAAAATTGGGTACCAAAGGTAGGAGTAGAGCAGAGAAGAGAATTGGCTGCTGTGGGAGAAATGGAGATGTGAGTATTAAACACATCTTAAAGAAAGAGGGAATCTTGAGGAACGGAAAGATACTGTTGACATATTGCTGGATATCAGTGTCCTTAAATTTTATTTTTCCCTTTAATAAAACTGAGCTTGTTCAACCCTTTTCCTCCCTTTTTTGAAGTGAACAGAAATGAGGTCTTGACAGAAACAGCAGGGAAAACTCTTTATTTTTATTTTTTTTTTTTTTTTCTCTCCTCTCTGATCTGCTAGGTAGAGGAAAATGTTTTGGATAGTCAGGAGACACATGAACTCAGTATTTCTTGTGCCAATGCTGAAAAACATATCGCTGTACCAATTCATGTCATCTCAAGGGTTTCCCCTGTTTTTGTTTTTGATTGGTTGGTTTGTTTTTGGGAGGGAAGAACTTGGTAGTCAGAAAAAAAACTTAAGTTTGGTTTGTGCTGAATCCAGTTTAGGTGAGGGAACCACAAGTTCTTTATGGAATATTCTTTGTGGAATATTCTTGTTATTCTTTTTAGCTGTAAGTGTGCTGAAAATGTGTCAAGGGTAACACTTTTGTATGATAGACCTGCAAGATCACACCAAACTGTGTTGTCTTAAAGGCAAAGAAAAATACTATTTTGAGTGCAAACCGAAACATGAAGTAAGTCATAATTTAGTAAATTCACAGAATTTCTTGGTAGTAAAATAGCTTTCTTGCTACTGCTGTGTTCCTGAGCTAGAGTTTGAATGGCATCTAAGAAACTAAATGTTTAGTTCTTTCTAACGTTCAGTAGGCTTCTACTTCCTTACGTTACTTAGAAAAAACTTGCCTTGAGCTTTGTTGAACACACACCAAGTAATGAATTGCTTGACTCATTGTGTGCACATTCACAAATTTATTTTTTAAGTACATTTTATATTTACTTTTATCTATACATTTTTATATATTTATATTTATGTTTTATATATTTTCCTACAAGGGTTAACCTCAATGTCATATATGTCTGTGATGTGAATTTTAATAGCTGTTTTTACAGATTTATCATCATCTGCTGAGGGCTGTAAGCTTTACTACAGAAAGACAATTACTGTAATTTCAAACGAATAATAAAAATAGGAAACTACAGTTTCTCATGGTTTTCATCTTGAATTCTACACTTGTTTTGGAGGCTCTTGTGGAATCACAGTGTAAAATAAAAATAATTAAGAAATGTATTGTGTGTATCTTCATGAATTTACGTAATTGAATATAATGAAATATTTTAATGTGTTAATTTTTCAACTAGAAACGTCTGAAAGCAGCTGAAGCAGAAAGTAAATTGAAACAAGTATACATCCCCACCTAGTGAGTATAACAAGTCATTTGTTTGAATAATGTACAGGTAGAATTGAAACAGTATCATTCACTTACATGCCGTTAACACTGGGATATTCTCTTAGTCTTAGTTTTTAATACTTTCTCTGCACTTGTTATATTCCAAATATAATTGGAAAATGTGAAAATTCTTGCCTTAAGTGAAACATTTGTACTTGACTCAGCACTTTCTTTGACCTCCTAACTGCCTGTTTGGGAAAGATGAGAGGCGCTACGGAAGCTGATCAGGTGCTTCCAAGGGTTATGCGAGCTGCTCAAGGGCTTGTCATTTAAAAGGCAATTTTTTTCTTTTTTTTTTTCTTTTTTTTTTTTTTTTTCTGGAGTAATCGTTTTGGAATCTCTGTAGCACGAGCATTTCACATTTGTGTAAATGCAATATTTCAAGATAGAAACAGTTGTTAGTGTAGCTACGTAAAATGAAATACTTTCCTATTTCAGTTACAACTTTGTCTTATTGATGCTGTACACTCTTAAACTAGAGGCAAGAGATGCTTTGGTGATGAATTAAATGTAGCAAGCAGCCTAAGATCTTTCATCTTTGAACAGACTGTACTAATTAGATCTAGTTACTTTTGTGGGATTATTATCTCAACCGAGTTCTACATCTGCTTTTGTTAACATGTAGTTTATAAAAACAAGATATAATCCATCTCTTGTATATTCGCAATTTCCTCAAGATAATGAGAACAGAAGGGATTACAGATGACATTCTTTTAAACTCTTTATGGGCACAATCCCTCTACATTTATGTGGATTTCCTATTGATATGAGTGTTCATACAGCAGGAGTCTAGAATATAATAGGAAATAATTTGAAAATCCAGTATTACCCTTTTGATGTCGTCTATAAATTGCATACAATGGAGCTTCATTTCTGTATTGCATACAAACTTTTGTCTGCTAAACAAATTTAATAATAGCGAATTTTTAATCTCGTCTTTGAAGAAACAAGTGTCTAATGTTTCAGGTCTCTAAGAAATGGCATCTTTTAGAAAAGTTAGCACTTTAGTTAGTGGATTTTGGATAATCTTCAGCATCAGAGGCTTGAGTTTTCATCAATGCTGAAAACATTGATAAGAGTGTTCCATAACCCTCTAAGGAAACTAGCTGCTTATGGAAGACTGTGGCTATGTAAGGTACTCATTCTTTGCATAATGCTATCTTTAATTTTCTTCTAATATTCAGACAGTATCTGTCAATATATCATTCTTGTTTCACAATAGAGACTAGTTGTATTACATTATAAACTCTGTTCTGAAATACAGATTTTTTTTTTGCTTCCTTTTCTTTGTTAATGTCTGTTGCCTCTGGTTCAAGATAAAATCCATAGTCAACAGTAACAGAGTAGGAATTGTTAAATATTTGATAATTGTGCAGTCTGGGGCACTCATGGGCAAATGGATTGTTACCACTCCTCCTCAAGATTAAATTCTTACCTTTGAAATCTGAGTAGAGTTGATTATAAGTTAGAGATGAATACCTTTTCAAACTTGATCATAAAATATTATTTCCCATAAAAGCGAAGTTCTGTCCTCAATAACCAGAGTCCCTTTCAACTATCAGTGTTTTTGAAGGTAACAAAGCAACAGGTCCGAAGAAGGAGATCCTGAGGCTTAACCATCTCTTGATTTCTTCTCTTGTACTTTGAGCCCGAGGGACCTCTCTTGAGTGCCTTGGGAAGGTACTTGATAAAGAGTATCTGAAAATTGTGAAAGAAAATATCTCATTGCATGAAGTGAAAAGGGAGGAACAGAGACAAACAGGCTGACCTGCTTGGATTTGGAGTAGAGACTTGATATAGCAAAGGTTTTGCTTACATCATACTGGAATAGTAAAGAAAGAGAGATAAGTGTTTGGGGTGGGGTTTTTGTTTGTTTTGTGTTAATTAGTTGTATATATTGTATACATTGTTAGTTTTAATATTGTATTTTTTAAAAATATTTAAGAAAAATGATGTTAGAAATCAACATGCACAGCCTTGCACTGTATTTTTCCCCTCTGAGCAAAATTCACAGTAACACCCACCAAAAAAAGCTTTGGAAAGAATATGCTTAAACTGCTTTGCAGTGTGTTCGTTGTCCCACTCCACTGAAGCAGCAGTAGATTAATAAATATAATAATATAACAAAAAAAAATCAAGCCTACTCAGAACAAAATCAGTTTAGGGTATGAGCTGAGTAGAATAACGTGATACACAATCATCTCAGTGAGCTTTAACATGACTCTAGGGCATTTGCTACAGCTATTGCAGAGGGTTCAGGGTTATTTTTGTGCTTGGCTTGGAGACTTGCTTTTGCATAGCCTTCTGAGCAACTCATGCTATGTAATAATTTTTGTTCTTGCATTTTCTGGAGCTCTGAAAATATGAGTGCTGAATCAACTCTTTATATAATTGTCTTACTGCACTGAAAATCCTAGAGAAGCTTAGTAATTAGTCTTGCAGTTTAGAGTATTTCTTACAGATTTTGCCACCATCAGAATTGCAGAACTAAACAGTTCTTATTGATTAACATGCTAAGAAAATCATTTCTGAAAGGTGACTTTTTATTTTATTTAAAGCAATAAACCAAATCCCAATCAAATATCCAGCAACAATGGGAAACCTGCTGCGGTGAATGGAGCAATGGGAGCCTCTTATCAGACACAGGCCTCACTAATAGGTCGGGCTTGTGAAAGTTGCTATAGTAAGTAAATCTTTTTAACTTTCTGTGACTTTTTTTCTTTTTTTAATAATTTTTATGTCATTTTCTAGCCATTAGGACTTTTGCTAATCTTAATATATGTTTAAAACAACAAAGCTTTATTTCCATACTGTAAATAAATTGAAGTTAATTTTATTGAATTACATGTAACTGTAAATAAGTGGAGGGCGCATAGAGGGCTTGTTTTATTATTTATGAATTTCTATGAGGAGTTGTCTTCTGTGACAAGTTCCCCATTAAACCATCTTTCATTTTTTCAAATTCTTATTTTCATTGTATCAAGTGTATTAAATTTATGAATTCATCTTTATAAGGTTCCTGCAGAATGCCATTTGTTACAGTATTTGGCTTTACTGTTTGGAATGCACCGTGCATCAATTTCGTATCCTGTTTTCTTCTCCCTAGCTCCACAGTCTCACCAGTGGTATTCTTGGGGCCCTCCTAATATGCAGTGTAGATTGTGTGCATCTTGCTGGATTTATTGGAAGAAATATGGTGGCCTAAAGATGCCCACACAGACAGATGAAGATAAACTGTCCACCCAACCCACAGAGGTAGGATCATGGAGATAAACTTGCCTAAAGCAAAGTGTGGCACTTTCTCAAGACTGCTGTGGTTTCAACATTTAGTGGAGTGCTTTTTGTGTGTGTGTTGCAAAATTTAATTGATGAATATTTCTCTCTTTAAGTAGAATTGTACAATATAGAGCTTCTGTCATGTCTTTATTTGGCCAGGTATTCGTTAGGCAAATGTCCTTTTCATGCATTTTCATTGAGATGTCATCTTATTTGTCAAATGTCATGTCAGCTTTAAGGTGCTAATAGAACTATTATATATCTAATTTTGAATGACATTGAATTTCCACTCACAATAGAGCTCACTTTTTTTTAATAGAGCTTCTTATATAAACCTTAGTTTTTGCATGGTGCTGATGTATATTGTTTTATTAACCTTGTGAATTTACCCAAATACGGCTATTTTTTTAAATGCTGAAGTAGGAGGGAAATAGCTCTCTTGTGTTCATTCTCTTGATTTGCAGAGAAAAAATACCCTGTGTTTAATAATAATAATAGTATTTAATAGTTTTATATATGTAATATATATCAGATGTTGTGTTATGATTTTTATTTGTTTATTTTTGTAGGAGTCCCATGTTAGAACTCATATGTCGCGACAGGCCACGCAGGGAACTCCAGTTCGTAACACTGGGAGTCCAAAGTCGGCTGTGAAAACACGCCAGGCTTTCTTCCTTCACACAACGTGTTGGACAAAACTTGCTCGCCAGGTCTGCAAAAATACCCTCCGGCTGCGGCAGGCAGCACGACGTCCTTTTGTCCCTATTAACTGTGCTGCCATTAAGGCAGAATGTAAGATGTTTTTTTAATTCTTAGTTCTGTGTGCTGTGCTTCCCACCCATTTTTGTCTTTTAATTTTATTTTCTTTTACAATAAACATTTCTTGTCTATACCCTTTTGCTTTTCATTTTTTTCATTTGTCTAGCATATCACCAACACATTTGGATAAAGTCTAGTTGCCCTGAAAAGGTTTGAGGCTATTTTAAGAAGAGAAGATATTTGAAAAGAGGTGAAAGGAGAAACATTTAAAATGAATGAAAAAGGGCTATCCATTAGCTTATTAACTAATCACAAATTGTTATTAAAAATAAATTTGGGGGGAAATCAATGTTACGACATACATGCTTCCTGCTGTTTAGTGTGAAAGAGGTTTGTTTTTATATTGTTAGTTCTTTCGCTTAGCAGAAAGTGTAGTCTATATGATCTTTTTCTCAGTGGTGGTGTTCAAAGAATAAGATGTGTTGCTGCAGATGCAGGAGGATGTCAGTCTGTTGTGTAACACGATCACTTACTATTGTTCAGTTCAGATGCTGGTGATAGCATGTTTATTATTTCATCATAATTGCATCTTTTTTTGTCCATTTCAGTTGAAAATTTAGCTTTAAATATAATTCAAGAGTTGTTTTTTTAAGAAAACAAACTGTGAAGAACTGAAGAATTCACTAGTAGTATTATCGATGGTTATAAGATTTTCCCTTATGTTCTTTAATGCCAGCCCTTCTGTAAGGCAAGCTCTTCAACTTCTAGAGACATCCAGAATTTGGTATATAATTCTGGTCATTATCCTTCTCTTATTTATTCCGTTGTCCATTTGGGTGTTTTCTTTGGGAGCTGTTTAAGTCAGGAGCACTTTTCAAGAGATCAGTGGATTTAAACCAGTCTGAAAGGAAACGGTATGTCCACTATGTGTGTAAAACAGATCTTTTCATGTGATGTGATGGGAAAAAAAAGTGTGTGAAGACTGGACTAGATTTACATTTATCCTTAATACACTACAGCATTTGAAATATTCATGAACTAGTAGAATAGCAATTATTTTCTAAGAGGAAAAGAGTGTTCCTTTTAATTTATGTAGTTGGCACTGATTTCTAATAGACCATGGAGGAAAATTAATTCTAGAATTAGGCTCACTGTAACCTTGAATCTTTCTAATCCCCATCCCTATTTGTTCTTACTTGTTCTGATTATTCAATTTGAGAGAAGATGAAGCTTTTGTTTAAGGAAGAGGAAAAAAAACAGAAAACAAAATGCAACTCTTGATCACCATTCTAGGACAAATGTTACGCACAGTTCAACTGTTAAAACCAGGAAATGAAAGCGAAGCTTTTCAGTAGGGAATAGTCATTCTTATATCACACTGACAGTGTCATAAATGCTTTATCTCTGCTCCTTTGACTGAAGAAAAAAATGTCACAGGTAAACATCAGACGAGAAAGGTGTTATGTTGTGGTTTTGTTTCGCTTTCTGTAGCCTCTGTCTTTTGTTACTGTCTTTACTTCCAGGACAATATGGGCCTCGGAGTTTTGTCTGCTTGAGTGCCATTGTTTCCTGGAGTATTAAGCATTCATGTTGCAGATCTAAAATAGATTGAAAAAAACATGTTTGATTCTTTTTAAACACGGCTTTCAAACAATTTTATAATACTGATAAACAGATCATACGTAATTTTATTCATGTTTCTCAGTGTGTACACACACATGCGCACACACACATACACACTCAGTTACATATATATATTCCATTTCTGACTCTGTGTCCATATGTTCTCCACATTGTTCTTAACCTAAGTGCAATTTTTCATTTTTACATTCTTGCTTTAGTAAATTCTGGTAGGTAAGTTTATAAAATATAATTTTATGGTTTGTTTATCTTAATTTTGGTAACATGGATCTTAAGATTGCTCTGCAGATTTTAATTTTATGGTAAAACAGACTCTCTTCTCTTGAGTCTTTGAATCATTTCTTAAAGGTAATTTGATGACAGTTATTTTTACATGAAATAATTAATAGTAATTAATAGTAATGATTTTATATGCTGAATAGTATGGAGATAAGCAGTTACAATATTGAATCAATGTTTACGGTGGTGTTTGAGCAGTTAGAATCACACTGTGATGGTAGCCTGGCCAAAGTGGCAAAGTCACTCGCTCATTTGACGTGACGTGAGATGGACGGGACATTTTGTTTGTGTGTGTAGTTTTGTTTTTTACACTGATATGCTGGACGTTTTAGCATATGATGACTTTTTAGATTCTTCTCAAGGCTCACCTGAATGTGTGTTGGACAGTGCTTGGACACATAGCTGTGTTTCACGGCTATATCGCAATAGGTACAATGTTAGCACACACTCAGAAACTTAAAATTTAGGAAAGGATGGGAGGGCACCTATGCCAGCAGTGTATCAGGTTTTATGTCTTGGTAGTGTTATGCAGTTCCCTGAAGGGGCAGGCTGTAAATTAAACTGCTTCCCAGATCTGAAGAAGGAAATCTGAACAAGCCAGCCAGAACTTGTTGTAAAAACAACTTTTCTATTCCACCTTGTGGATACTTTCCGTGTCCCCCACTCAGCAGCGCATGGAAGCTTTTGAGAATGCCAGTCTCAGGCATCTGGAGACACCAGATTTCAGATGGAGTGTTTGATTTGGCTCTCGTAATTCCTTCCACGTCATCTCCCTCCGCATCCTTTGGCAGAAAACAAGGTGCTAGTGTGTGTTCTTCATTTCTTTAGTCAGTACACACTGAGAATTAGGTCTTGATGATTAGTAAACCGTGTAGCATGACCTCATGTCAGATGCCTGCAGGAGATGACGGAGAGGATGCATTCCCCTCTCAGTTTGATTTAGGGATGGCTAGCAGTGCTGAAATAGCACAGCATGTCCTGCTAGAAGCGTGATGCATCTTGGAGGTCTCGCATTTTGTTCTGCTGAAGGTAAAGGCTTGTGTTGGCTGTTGACAATTAACTCGTCTGATGGGCTTTCGAGAAAAATTTGAATTGGTGATTTGTTTCAGTAGGAGGCAATTCCCATGCTCTAAATCAGGAAAGTTATCTCATTTTTACCTTAAATACACTTGACATGATTTCTAGAAAGTTAAGCAAACTCACCCTGCCTATGCAAGTTGTTTTAATTAGAGGAAAGTTAAGTTGTCATTCTTCTCCAGCCAGGCACCAGCAAGATTGTATCTGTCTCCAGCTTACAAGCATGTTGATATATGCATAGCAGTACATCTGTGCACCTCACTGCTTCCAAGGAAGTTCTTAAGACAGACTTTTTTTTCTTGTTTTATTCGCACATAGCCATATCAATATTTTCATTAATTATTATAGTTTATACCTAGATAAGAGCAAAAATTATACAGCAAAGTAAGTTCATTAGAATCTTGACAGGGATATGGTGGAATGTCAAGGAGAAACAACTCCCAAGTGGAAGTCCAAGAGCTAAGACAGCTAATAGAAAATCTAGTAGTTTTGTCTAGTAAAAATCTGATAGGAAAAAAAGAAGACCTAAGCCCAATGAGAAAATCTCTTTCAATCTAAAAGAAGGAGCTGTTTTGGATCTCTGCCAAAAATGAGGATTGCTGCATTTCCAACCATCTCAAACTTCTGTTGTCTAAAACATCCTATGGAAATGACTTTCCCAGTGTAATGATGTGTGTGTGACAAGAGAAAAGGTTACTTTACTTAACTTCTGGTTCCTGGTATTTTCATTTGGCACCCTCTAATTTTGATGATTTGAGAAACAGTGAATAATCATTCCCTATCACCTTCTCCACAGTATCTGTGCTTTCATAGCCCTCTGTGATACCCACATCAGTCATGATTTTTCTTGGCTGGGAACACAGTCAGTTCAAAACCTTCTCATAGAGAAGCCGTATCATTCTGTGGTTCACAATGTTGTTTCCTGTAGTTATTTTACTTGTACTTTATCCATTTAAGAGTTATGCTGTTCTAATGGATGTGCACTTCAAGGCATAGATTTACCATAAGCTCTACAGTGAAGCACGTGATGTTTTTCTGTTTTGTTTCTTCTTCCCATCCTGTTGGCTGTTCTCATAGGGAATATGCTGAATATTTTGAGTGAGCATTCGAGTATTGCCTTAATACTTTTAAAAACTGTTGACATTAACTCTGTGAATTCTTTCCTGCATGCTGATAGTTTAGAAATTATCGTTATGTATGTTATAGTCATCTTACCCCTGAAGAATTAGTTTGCATTTATTCCTTGTTCCTGCTGAGATCTTTCTCAATCAGTACTAGTTTTGATTACGCTCAGTGATTTTTTTGCCTCATCACGTTTTATTAACTCACTGATCTCTTTTCCTGATTATCTGTTCAACAGCACAGATACTTTTGGGACTGTATGGAAAATTGCTGTCTTATCTTTTAATTAGATATTACTCCCTAAAAAAACCCCTTTACCTTTTGCCCCATAAGAGCTGGAAAGCAGCAGTTGTTGATCACATGGTTTGTCAAAAGCTACCTGAAATGCCAAGCTGGGTGCAATCAACCAGGTAGATGCACGCATATATGAATTAATTCCTTCACTTAATCCTCCCAGACCAATGGCAGCTGGAATAACAGACTCAGTATTGCTGGTAGAAAGGTAGAGAAGAAAGAGGAGGTAGAAACCTTTAGAGATTTCTAGTCTGATTCCTCCACCTCCTTCCCCTGCACAGAGCTCAGGGTGCTCGGGGCCTCTTGTCCTGCTGAGTTTTGTGCACCTCCATGGAAGGAGAGTCCACCACCTCTCTGGGTGCCTGTTCTAGTGTTTGGTGTGTTTGGTCACCCTCATGCGCTTGTTTCTGGTGTCGCTCATCCTGTCTCTGCTTCCCTCTGAGTAGGGTCTGGGTCTCAGGGGTCTTGCCTACGTTCCCCACCGGGTAGTTAGAGGCAGCAATAAGGTCTCCCCTTGGCTTCCAGGCGTGAGCAGACCCAGCTCCCCCAGGCTCTCCGTGCACGCTCTGTGCTCACGGCCGTCACCAGCTCGGAGACGCTGCGCTACCCGGAGCCGCGGCAGTATGTCCCTGTCTCTCTTGCGCTGGAGAGCCTGGGCGCAGCGCCCAGATGCCCCGCAGGGCCGAGCAGAGGAGGTCACGTGCCGCAGCCTGCTGGCCGTACCCTTGCAGACACGGCCTCGCGTGCCTGGCCCCCTCGGAACCAGGTCGCGCGCGCCGGCGTTCGCTAGCGTCAACACGCTTACCGGGTTTCCCTTCTACAGCGTCCCTGTTGTTTATTCAGCATGTCCGTATGTGATCTGTACGCCTTTATTAATAGTTCGGCCATTTTGCCATTATTCAGATCACTTATTCAAGAATACTACTATTTGCCATGGTTTTGTTCTCTTGCGCTGAGACCAGTTTAAACAGCAAGTTAAACATCTGCAGTGTATGAGTTGCTGTATGGGTGAATTTCAGCTAGTCCTGCTATCTTGTTTTTGTTCACTTACCAGTTTGTTCTGAATTATTTCCTGCGGACACCTTGATGTGAGGTACTGCTCACACTTTCCTCATAAAAGCATTCCGGAGGAGAGCTTGTTTAAGATCCTCTGCAGAGGATACTGATGCAGCAAGTTCATTCAGCCTCTCTGCTGTATCTTTTATCTCTTTTTTTTGTACTTTCTTCACACCTTCATGATCTCTGGTTCTACAGGCACTAGCATGCTTTCCGCTTTTGATGTGTTTGGGAAAAATGTGCTATCAAATATTATGCCCTAAGCATAAATCAAAGGAATTCTGGCATTCTTTTGTTATGGTTACACATTTAACTTGCCAGTGCTAACTAGCTGCCTACATTTCACTCATATTATTAATATTTTTAGTGTTTATTTAAAAGTCCGTGTTTAATTTCAAGAGTTTATTGGAGAATATTATTGACCTTTTTTCCCATGATTTTCTAAATAAATTTTATTCTGTGTTATTCTTTTATTCTAATTTTATTTAGTGTAAATATACACTAAAGAACGATGCACCATTTAACTTTATGTTTTTCTCTGTGGCGCACAATGATGCTTATCTTTAATCCACAGCATGGTACTCTCATGAGAAGTATGGTCAAATACACCATCGATATTTTTATGAGAATGTCTTGCTGTAGAATACCCACTTTTGGTGAGTGTGTGTTTCCAGAGCATAGAAACTGTGCTCTTTCCAGTGTGTGTTTTCAGTCAGCATATTAATATCTCACCATGATTCAGCGCTGGATGGTTCTTTCCCGCAGTGAAGATGATAGGTAGTTGCAGATTTCTCACCACTTCATAGTGGCTGCTTTGCTTTTCCCAAGCAAACTATAGAATACTCTGCATAGTATCAAGTGCTGTGTTTTACACAAGGAGACACCAGAGAGACATTTTTATACTCTTTCATTTAAATACTCTTAAGTGTTGAGGAATACCAAAAATGTTGCAGGCACTAGGTTCAATACATTTTTTTTCCTCTGAGAACAGTATACCATTATTTATATTAAGATAAAACAACAAAATGTGTCTTTATACATAGCGTTAGAGTCCGAGAGCCGTTGGGTTTCCTAGATACCAGCTAGGATTTTTGCTAAAAACTTGTAAGAATTTCCTGTAGATACTGAAAATACTTAATATACTAAACTAAAGTTATGCACTGTCTTCATTTATGACTTGCAGAAAAAGGTAAATACTGAAAATAAATGAAATATTAATTTCAATCACTGCTTTGGTAACATAACATACTTTTTTTTTTTTTTTCCCACAAATCTGCATGGAATCTACAAAAAGATTGTGGATCTTGTGAATTTTATGTTCTGTTTTGTTCTCGTTAGATCTAAGTTTTTTCTGTATAGTTTCTTGTCCACTTTATGTGCATATGTGCTCATTTTTTTGTGCTGGGATTAAATAAATAGGAACTTTTTGGTAAAAGCAAAACACAAGGTGGAGACGAAGTGGGATTATCATAATCTAATTGTAATATCTAGCTCCTGTAAAGGTTATTGGAAAGTGCAAACCTGTGTATGATACATATGCAAAGAAACATGTACACATGCGAATGAAAACATGATAAATAAATGGGAATTCTAGATATATAAATTAAAAATACTTTTGCAGTAAGTATAGGTAGGAGCAGTGCAAGCTTTATATTTGTAGGACGCCAGGTCAGAAATATGTGTATTTACTTTCCATAAGAAATTATCTTAAAACTAACATGTGAACTGTTTAATTTTGTTAAATGGTTTTAAGAGTCAAATAAGCAAGGAAGTAAAAAGCTCACAATAAAGCAAAGCTTTCTTTTCCTTTTTTTTTTTTTTTTTTTTTGGCCTATACTTTTTTGATAAATAGTAGAGAACCTTTGAATCCCATTATTATCCAGGGTAAAGCAAGTTGTGTTGTATACTTTTATTTTATCTTATAGGAAGCATCTTAAAATACCAGAGCAGTCTGAGTACTCAGTTATACCTCAGTTATCCACCATCACCACTATGATCCTATTTTAGTTGCTGGATGGGATTGCTGATTGTTACATCTGAATTTTTACTTGATTGTCCACTATAAATGTATTTAATTCACTAAGTACAGAAATACTAATACTAAGTACAGTACTACTAACAACACGAAGTTTTATATAATAGTGATGAACCAATAATGTAAGTGCAAAATTCACAATAATGCTCACTGAGGACAAGATTTCACCATAAGCTTTTTGTATCCAAGTCATTCATAAGAAAAACAAATCAGGATGGCAACTTGCTTAGCTGTAGGTGTATGGGGTTTCTTCAAGATCTGACTTGCTGCAATCAGCCACTGTCTTTTTACTTCAGGATTTTACTTAGGGATTCAGTGCTCTATTTTACTTAAGATTTCTGTAGTCCCAATTTTAGAATTCTTCTTGGCACAGTAGTTCCCCTCTTAGAGCCAGGCAACCTTGTAGAAAAGAAAGAAAAATTCCGTGTAAATTTGTGTTAACAGAGCTTCTTTTATTTTAACACTCATGTTTTCATCCATTTCATTTGCATAGTTGACTATTTCCAAAAAGATTTGGTTGATACAAAATGTAATCAAAATTGTAATACGATATAAATTAACTTTTAACAAAGAATTATAATTTTGATTGCTTTTGCATGAATGAGAATACAGCCTGCCTTAAAATCTGTATTATTATTAGCATTGATGAAAAAGAAGAAAATATGCTAAAAGGAGAAAAAAAAAAAAAGTCAAGAAATTTATGGTAAGAATGTAAGTGGGAAACTGGTAGGTGCATCCTTATTATGTTTGTAATGGTATTATATTTAAACTGAGCTTTACCCTTTGAAATTCTCAGATGCCGATCGACATTGTGAAGTTGCTGGAAATCCGCTGAAGATCAAAAGTACCAGAAAACCACTGTCATGTATCATTGGGTATTTAGGTGGGTATCCGCCCTTGGAGAAAAATTGATCAAATGAATTTTCACTATTTAATGATCTTTAAAAATCTTACATGCACAGAATCAAAGATTTATGCTTTTATTAACAAGAAAACTATTAAGATAAATTAATAAAAATTCTGGTGGGCTACTGTGATTGGTTGCAAAACTGTGTGATTGATCTTGCAGATTGTAGGCAGAAAGCCTTCTTCTGATCCTGGGTTAAAATGACAGATTGCAACCTGCTGTAATTGAGAATGTGCAAAAGAGTCTGCTAGTCTACAAAAAAGAAAAAACCCCAAAACTCTAAAAGAGCTGATATTCAGTGTATTCTGTTCTACTCTACATCTGTGCTCCTTGAATCCACTTGTAATACTCCCATGCACTTAAAAGGAACAGACCTTGGCCAAACTGAATACTGATGTTCTTTTAATTTGATGGTGTAGTTCAAAAAGATGTATTGAAAATCTGTGCTGAGATCATAGCCAAGAGGACAAGAAGCTCCTGTGATAGTGGAAGAGAGGACTTAAAGGAAAATTAGTAGCTGTGATTCATTATTAAAAAGTCCAAAATGGCCCTCTTTGCTAACAACCACCCCAGACTATCAAGTGCTTACATAATCATATAAGAGGTGAGATACCTCAGAGGCTTTTCATGAATTTTAAATGAATATAAAAATCAATCCGTTGCTCAGAGAAACAGTGAATATTTCTACAGCATATTAATGCCATTTCACAGAAGTATAGCTGAGGGACGGTTTCAGTCCAGGAGATTTGCTGAAAATTGCAGTCACCGGGAGTTCATTTATACTAGGACAAAGTAAACATATACAATAACAGCCTCTTGATTTGCTAAAGTAGAGGTCGTCCTTTAATGTACTTATAACTGATCTTCCAGGACATCTCCTTGAACAAAACCAAGTTCCAGAAAACTGGATGAGTTAATATTTTCTCTTACTGAGCTTTGATTCCTCCTACCCTGAAGTTTAAGGAAAATAAAAAAACAAAAAAAAATAGTGGTATTTTGCCATAGACTTTCCAGCTGCATGGGTTCTTTTAGCCACCAGCAGCATGAGAAGGGCCTGGTTTGAGTTGCTTGGTGGCTGTGAGATAGGGCAGGAGGTGCAGAACTGGCTGAACAGCACATTGGGGTCAACAGCTTGTGCGTGTTGGAAGAGACCACGTGTCTCTAGTGCCTCGCTGCTCATTCGTGGAAGGGTCATCTTGGTGACTCCGGGAGGAGACTTCTGCAGGTTTGGTGACAGTAAATGGATGAACAGTGTCAAATATTGCTGTGTGCACTTGGGTGAGGGTTTTGTAAGATTAACAGTGCTAAAATATACCAGGCACCCGCAGAGTCAGCTGAGCATCTGATTGTGTGGGAAGTGAAGGCATCTCAGCATGGTTTGAAGGAAAATAGTATGTGCTGCAGGGATATGGAGCATACCCAAAGGAGTTGTGGATAGGTATATAGATTAGCTGTGTAAAGCTTGCTGGGAAATGGCTTTTAGCGTGCTCATCCCAACATATTGCAGCAAATAAGTAATACTTACCTTGAAGTCTATCATAAAACACCAAGACAGAGCCTGAGCATGCAGTTTTTGTTTTCTTTTCCAAATGCCTCTCATGCCATTGCCACAAGGCGCATAGCTGATGATGCCGTGCAGGGCACTGCCCTTTCCAGCCCTGGCAGCAAGGTGGACAGGTCTCGGCTCCCTCGGGTCCTGGTTTCCCCTCGTCGCTGTTCTGCTGCTTAGCTGCCCCTGGCTTGGCTTAGCTCCTGAGGCAGACGGAAGGCAGGAGCCCTGTCCCTCCGAAGGGCGACTCCCCTGGAGTCACTCCAGTCCCCACGTGCTCGCCACCCTCCGGGGAGCCTCGTGCCCTGTATGGCCTCCTAGTTGTGAGGAAGCCAGGCACGGGTTTGCGGCTGCGCTACGTGATGCAGCCGCACCTCTGGAATTCAGGTCACTTATTTAGGTGACTCCGTGGAGCCCTTTGGTCCTACTTCATAGGCTTTGGGTTTTTTTTTTTTTTTTTTTTTTTAACCTTATTGACACTAGTGGAAGACTTCAGGATTGTTATTCCTGTTAATTACATGAGGCCACAACCTGAGCTCCTAATGTAAATGTGCTGGAAGATTTGTTTCTGCTTCCTGAATTTTTTAATTTTGATTTCAGAAATGAATGTGTAGTGTGAATCCGTCCAACTGGTTATTTTTTACATTGCTATAGGGGTGATTTGGGGTTATTCAGGTGGTATTTTTAGTTTTCAGAGTTGGCAGAAGCTGCAAGTGACTAGGAAGATTTCAGTGAAGAAAAGTACCAGGCAATAGAACAAGGATAGCAGGAATAAAGAATTTCTAATTCTGTTATTCTGCAATAGAATAATACACTGAGATATTCTGATTCATGCAGGAGCTCTAAAATACCGTATTACCTCTCTGAGATGTGATAAAGTGGCTGGTTAGGAAGGGCTGTGGAGCATGGAAAGCCTTGAAGCGAGCCTAGGGGTAGAGGATGAGAGCGTATGGTGTGAAGACCCCAAAGGAAGGGGATCCCAAAGGGCTTATCAGTGCAGAAGGGGTCCTGGCTCTGCCGCTGAGTTCCCCTCCAGCGCCTAAAGGAGCGGGTGGGCCTGGCTCCCGCTGCTTTCCTCTCCTGCATGGAAATCTGAGGATTAGCCACCTCCCTGAAGAAAAGTCAAAGGAAAGAAATGCCTCCCTCGCTGCTGTTAGCTCTTCCTGAAAATACAGGCCCTTCTCTCCCAGACCCTGCAAACAGAAGGCATGGGCGAGTTACTGTCGGTTGATCCAGTGCTGGGATTGTTGCGGTTGCTGCTAGAGCTCTTTGGCAAACAGGGTAATATTTATGGCATGTTAGCCCTGAAGATTTTTTTTTTTTCTTTGAGAATATTGAAAAAGATTGTGAAAGATTGTGTTCCAGATTTCAGTTGCCTTCAGGAAACAGTGCAAACCTTTCTATTGCTTGCTAAGAGGAAAACTAAAATTACATTCATACCATTGAGCACCCCTCCATTCATGTTTTAGTAGAAAAATAAAATAGACCCATGTTTCCTGTGTGAGAAGTGGGAGATGCCATGAAATCCTTTGGGAACTTGATGATCTTGGCCCTTTTTTTTTTTTATATGAAAAGCAGATAAAGCTCTGAATTAAACAAGTGGTGGGTAGGTCAGCAACATTTTGTAGGTGTATTATCCTACTCTACTTTTTTAATCTAACTCTCCTGAAATATCTTGGATGAGTATATTTGTACTTTAAGAGTGTGATTGCACTGACCAAGCAATTGATTAGCAGTTAAGCAAAGTCTTCCCAGATGTGAAAACTGTTGGTGTTAACTCTTCCTGACATGTTGTTCCCAGCATGTAGTCTGGCTAAGTTATTGTGGTGATCCTAGTCCTTTCCACTTATTGGATATTAATGATACTGCTCAGCTACCCTTTCTATTTATGCCACTCTTATAAAGATTATAATGAGCATAACACTGTGTTTGGCCACAAACTCCTATGCAACCAGGTACCTACTCTGAAGTGCACTGAGCAAGTGAGTTTAACTGCTTCTTATTTAGCTTTCTGGCACCAGCTCTAGAATATTCCTGCTACACAGAGCCTGGGACATTTGAAACTGTAGTAATGATTCCATGTTAGAGTCTGTCAGCATAGGGGAAGGCCAGTGCACTCTTCACAGAATCACAGAACGGCTGAGGTTGGAAGGGACCTCTGGAGATCATCTAGTCCAACCCCCCCTGCTCCAGCAGGGACACCCAGAGCACGGGGCACAGGGCGGCAGCCAGGCGGGTTTGGAAGGTCTCCAGAGCAGGAGCCTCCACAGCCTCTCTGGGCAGCCTGTGCCAGGCTCTGGCACCCTCACAGCAAAGAAGTTCTTCCTCACATGGAGATGGAACTGCCTGTGTTTCAACTTGTGCCCATTACCCCTGGTCCTGTCTCTGGCCGCCACCGAGCAGAGTTTGGCCCTATCCTCCCTACATTCTCCCCTAAATTACTTATATATATTGATAAGACCCCCTCTTAGTCTTCTCTTCTCCAGGCTAAACAGGCCCAGCTCGCTTAGTCTTTCCTCCTACTATAGATGCTCCAGTCCCTTAATCACCTTTGTCGCTCTCCACTGGACCCTCCCTAGAAGCTCCATGTCCCTCTTGTCCTGGGGAGCCCAGAACTGCACCCAGTACTCCAGGTGCGGCCTCACCAGAGCCGAGCAGAGGGGCAGGATCCCCTCCCTCGACCTGTTGGCAACGCTCCTCCTGAGGCTGCCAGGATCCCGTTGGCTCCACATTGCTGGCTCCTGATTTATTTATTTATTTACTTATTTATTTGTCTTGTGGGGGCTGTTCCTGTCTCGGCACTGCCGCTCTGCTGTCCTGGAGTGGTTTCAGCTGACGCTCCTGCTCTAGCCCGCTCCCCAGCCGTTGTGTCTCATGACACACGTTTAGGGAGATCCCTTAGAGCTTGTGATTGTGATAGAGAATATTAAATAACCTTAGGTGTTAAGGTGATTTTGCTATAATAAAATGCTTTTATCTGCTTGTTTAAGATCTTTAAGCCCCAATACAAAATTCCAAAGCCTAGGAAAATGCTAATGCAGAACTCGTTTGCACTGCTTTGCTGAGGTATTGCCTCTTCACCTGTGAAATCTGTACACACCCACACCGTGACAGTGACCTCGGGCAATTTGAAGTGAAAGAAACTTCAGATTTGGAAGAGCCATAGTTTCAGAGGCTCATGTTTGAATCGTTAAATTGTTTTTCAAGATTTTGTAATGCACTTCTGCTGAAGAAACTGATTTTCATTTCAGTGGAAATGAAGTAGAAATGAATGGAAAATATCAACTTTTTAAAAAGATCAAATATGTGTCTCTCTCTTTCCTTTTGTTATAAACAGAGGTTCATCCTGCAGTGAAACCTAATGTAATCAGGTCAACACCAAGCCTTCAAAGTCCAAGTGCAAAACGACTGCTCGCACCATCTAATCACTCTTCACTAAGTATATTGGGAAAAAGAAACTACACTCATCATAATGGCCTTGATGGTATGTAAAGAATTACAAAATTACGGAATTACAGAACTCCTTTCTGTGGAATGCTGAAGTGTTGTTACCTTTCTGTGAGGAATATATTCTTTCAGAAATTACATTAAATAGGGGGGTATAGGCCTCCAAGAAATGAATGCAGCACAAAATTGTGCCACAAATCTAATACTACAAAAAGTGTATCTAGAGCTAGTGCATTTCCTCCTGTAATTTTTTTAAACACACTGAAGAGTGTAGAACCACTTCATTCATAGTTCTACTGCAATTCCTTGAGATGCATGTTGTAATGACAGAAGTGTAAGATATGATTAATACATTCATAGCATGGATTGTTAATGCAATGTATGGTGGTACATATTCATTGAATACAGCTATACTAAGATCATCTCTTTTGGAAGCTATTTTTTGCTGTTTTTCTGACTAATCTTCCATCTCGGTAAGAAAAAAAAAAAAAAAAAAAAAAAAAAAAAAAAAAAAAGAAATGGAGTTTGGTGAAGGGGAGAGATGCGGTCTGTGTTTTCTTTTGACTCATCGGATTGCATTTCTATTTGAGAAAATATTTTGCAAGAGTATTGTGGCCTTGTGAAGACCTTGTGAATTATGCTATGCTAAATTACTTCATTCACAGTTAAATAGCTAAATACTTGACCTGCTTGTTTACCATCAGTCTCTATGCGAGCATACGAATTCAATACATGGCTTAAACCAGATTCTCAAAACTGTCATCAGTAATAGAGGGAAAGTTGCTGTTGGCATCTTGCATCTCCAGATAGGTGCTACGGATTTGATTAAAAAATTTAGATAGAAGGACTTACAGGAGCCAGGACTGATCAAAGACAGGATCTCCTTAGAAAGAGGCCATCTCTATATTTATGCCATTTGCAGAGGAGGGAGCGAAAGGGGGTGTTGCAGAGATATGGGGCAGGCTTCCTGCACGTGTTATGCCTGGTACCACCCGTGCGTTAGTGTGCACTGAAGGAAGATCAGATATAAAGCTGTCTCCAAAATGAGGGAAAATTCAGTGTAATATGAAGTTTAAATTGTCTGTATTTTGTACACTGGAAGACGATAGTGTATCATGGAAACTTTCTGGCATTATCTGCAGCAAAAAAGGTTTTTTAACTGGAAGTGTGAACAGTTTTACCCTATATGCAAATAAGAAGAGAATCCATGAGGATTTCATCAGTACGCACCAGAGAGAAATGCACTGCATTCCCTGAAGGGTCTTTTGGGCAGCTTCAGCCTCTGTAAGCAATCAGCTTATTTGTTCAGTGTACTTTTTGAGACTATGCCCTGAATTAGGCTCCGAAATAAACTCTTCAAGACATGACCTGCACATAAGAGATGACTGTCTGTTTTAATGTTTCACAAAATACATAGACGAGGAAATGAGGGGGAACTTTCAGCGAACTAATAGAAATAGTCTTCAAAATATAGGAAGGAAAACATAGTGAAAAGCGTAGGGACTTTTCCCACAATTATTATGCTTTGCTGTTATTGTTAACATTGTTTGTACCTTACAGTAAAATATATCCTGTACTTCTAACAGTACCTTTATATCACTCTATATTTTGACCAAAAATAGTTACTCGGTATAGGCAGAGGGTCACCTGGAGCTTTGTGCAGGTTGCGTTAAGCAGCGTTACGAGCAGACAGATCACGCGTGGAGACAGAAACCGCTCACTGGACAAGACGACGGGCACCTGACTTTTATTTGGATAAAAGATGATGTCATTAATAGCCTTAGCCTTGAGCACAGAGCATTTCATAGGCCTGAGTTTTCACTGTGAACTTCCAATGTGAAACTCCCTATTGATGATCTGTGAGTTAACGTGTGCGGTGATGAATCCAGGCTTTTTTCCCCTCCTCTAATGCTGGCCATTACACTAGACTTTCTGTTTGGTCTTTGAGGGATGAATGACTTCCATCTGGAAATAAATATGATATTATTTTCCTAGAAAGTTGTAGCGATAATTTCAGAGTAAGCTGATTTATTATAATGATATCTGCATAAGAAAGAGTGTGCAGAAATTATTAAAATTTTTGCTCTATTAGTAAAATATTCTGTCAACAGTTTATAAAACCAGTCAGGAGACACACTGATTAGGTTGCATATGTCAGCTAATTGTGTTAAGGCAATTTGTACAAAATAACATCTGATCTGAAAATAATATTTTGCTCTGGAAGTTGTTGCTTTCATAAATAGTTATTTCTACTAATTAGTTTTCTGTGAAAACATAACTTTACAGAAAGTTCAGATAACTGAAATCTGGGAGAAGTATTTTAGTAGTATAAAGGAGTCTATTGTGATTCTTGTTCTACCCCACCTCTTTAATTAAAAGCCTGGGAAACCCTTCCAGTGCATGCAAACTGCAAGATAATTCCTCAATATTGTCTATCATAGAAGAGCAATAATGGAAAATCAAAAGAGCAGTTTCAAAGAGAGAGTGGACATTTCGAAAAACTGCCTAGAAATAATTCCCTAAGCAATGTCGTGTGAAACTTGAGAAACTGAGTAGCTAAGATAGCCATTCTTTTCTGTGCTGCTAGATTTCCTACCCCTTTGTAGCATGTGGGGAGAGATCAATGATGAGAAAAATTAATCGCAGCGTCATTGAGTGAAGTTGTTTATAACACTGGAGTGTTTTTTCTTCAACGTCCCAGCGCAAGAACTGCAGCAGATGAAGGGCAGAGCCGCTGGGATGCTGGCAGACGTGCTCTCCGGGAGTGGGGCTTCCTCACCGTTGAATGAGTCAGTATGGGTTTGATCTTCTAGAACACTTATTTTTATTAGACAACTCCATGGGACCAAGGAAAGCAGAAGCTTAAGAAATATCAAACTTTTAATGTTGCTAGCCAAAGCTTATCCTTTTGATGAGAATATTTGAGTTTTGATGACAGATGGATTTCTCATAGAACAAATTGCACTATTGTCTTCTGCCACGTGTCAATCTTAGCCATAATTTTTATTTCAGATCAATGTTGGCTTTAGTCACTTTCCTCTCAATATCCGTTTTTCAGTATTGGCACAGTACTTGTTGTCTTCCTCCTTGATGTTTTATTTCTTTTTCCATTACTTAATCCTCCTCCCATGGAAAATAAAATGCAAAAGAAAAACAGATTCTCAAAACCGATCAAATCAGTAGTGGTGATAGTCAGCCACACAGGTCCTCTGTTACATTTGACTTTAAAATATTTACTTTTAATAGGTACTAATTAACTTTTTGGTTATTGGTAAATATAAAATATTCATTTGGACTGTAATCTGTTCAACTACTCTTCAAGTCAAAACAGCAACTGAGGGACCAGAGCAACTTGGGAAATGGTGGTTTCTGTGTAATTGCACTCACAGCAATGTATTATTTGTGCAGGGAAAGGTTCCTCTCCCCTCATCCCCTCCCTGTGTTTTTATCTTGCTATAAATACACTAAAAAGCTTCTTTGTTACCAAAATACTATTGGTTGTTCCTGGTTTTATTGCACTGTACCAATTAAGAGTACCCAGAAAGCCTACTGTGAAGATGATATATTCTGTCTCTCAACTCATGCTTTGATGAAATGAGCAAACAGAAATGAGCCCAGTGGGCTTACATTAAACCTTATCTCTGGCTTGTTTCATAATCTTAATGTTATTGACATAAAACTGTCTGTATGTTCAGTTTGGCTTTTTTTTTTCTTTTTTTTTTTTTTCCCAATAGTATTAGAGAATTGTTTTAAAGAAGCCACAGAAATGTGTTTGTTTAAGATATACGATAATGTAGCGCATTCAAGTAAACAGCACTTAGACTTGTGTAAATATATATTTGGATTGATATATTTAAAGGCAGTCTTATTAAATACATAAGTTGAGAGCTTTATTTTGACTGAATTTGTTATTAGTAAAGTAATAAGCTGTGGATCAGAAACAGTACAGTGTAATAGGGCACTGCTACTTCTGTGTATTTCTATGGGTGGCAAAAGATTATGACAAGCATTATCAGTAGTTGGTTTAATGCTTTTAAAGAATATTGTGCTTAATTAAGACGATGGTTGGCATTTCTTGAAGAAGCTTCTCTTGGCTTGAATCTTGATTTTTCCACTGCAGCGCAAGCATCCCTGTTACACCCAGTGGATGTGCCCCCAGCAAGCCGGGTGCAACTCATAGGGAAGCCTGATGTCTCTAACTACTACTGCCTGGTCTTTGGGAATGCTAAGAAGGGGGTTTATTCCTCTCCTTTCGGAAATGGTGGGGTTTGCGCCACAATCTCTTGCTGCTAACGGACCTGAGAGCCTCAGTCAGCGATGGCCGAGAGACACTGTCGTAGCCGTGCGCGTATTCCCTTGGTGAGGCTTAGACCTGAACGAAGTACAGCTACACTGCCCCAGGCTGCACTGCTTGAGCCCTGCGTGTTGTGGCTGTTGTTCTGGGACGCTGGTGTTTGCTGAAGAAAGACCATTAGCCAAGGCCTTTTCCCTCCTCATAGTTTTCCAGATATGAGTAGGGAAATATGTTGTATCTGTTTGTATCATTTCTGGAAAAGGAAGACTTTTTAAGGAAGGGCCTAAAAAAAGGGCCTTCCCCCCAATTTCAAAAAAACGCAAAACCCGCAAGGTGCCGGAAGGGTGAAAGAAAAAAGCCAAGAAACCTTTTTTCCAACCGGAAAAAAAAATACAATATTTCATAGAGTTTTCTTTTCATATGCATACAGATGCTTTTAACTACTCTGAGATACTGAGTTTGCATGCTGCTGAAAATACTTGAGTCAACCCGAGATCATTTAAACGATTCTCAGTAGTGAAGACAGTCTCTTTCAGAAGTGGAAGAGCTGTCTGCGGAAAATCACCGCATGGCAGAATGCCTCATCTGTCCTATTTTATGACTGGAGTGGATGACGAGAGGATTTAGGGATGTCTGTGGAGTACTTTGTAGAAATTTTGAATCCGCTCTTCTACTTTACAGTGTCAGAAATTATTCTGAACAGCTGCCTTCCCCCACAAGCTTCTTGACTGGGAGCAATAGCGCACCCAAGTAGTGCAGTTACTTGTCAAACTATTGTTTTGGTAGGATGACTAATGGTAATTTTCTGTATGATAACTGGAAAGATAAGTAAAGGTATTTCTCAGGAACATAATCTTTGTTTACTGGCAGGCCTTTCCTTACTTTTACATGCATCAGAGACAAAATATCCACAGGAGGTCCGGGATATTTATGTTGCTAATCAGGTACAGAAATCATTCTGTGTCTGATGATACTGTTTTGGGGACTTGGGACAGAAATAGGAGAACCAGTTGTTCATAGACTAGAGACATCTGAACCAACAGTCCTCATGCCTATTTTCCCTTGCCCTTTCTAGACTTTTAATGCTGTATTTCAGACTGAGATGTCCTGATTCCTTCAACAGGAATTTTCTGCGGTTAAGTTTTAGTTCTTTGGGGAATCAAATATTCATGTCTGCAGCCATATCTTAAGAACAAGACAGCAATTTTTGTTAATTTGCCTAGAAACCAGCACATCTCTAACAGAGCAAGATGAGAAAGTGAATGAGCACCAACAAAACAAACCAACAAAGACATCAAAAATTTATTTCCTCTCTTAGATGCTGTTTTGATCAGTCTCTCTCTTTCTCTCTCTGCTTATTAGTATTGGCTGCTGAGGAGATGGGCAAGGAAGAACGGCTTGTATGTGATTCCTGCTATTTCTGTTAGGAATTTGAGACTCTTCCTTGATAAACTCATGAAAATATAAGCAGTCTAATTGATAAGCAGTGAGGCTAAAGCCTTTCCTTCCCAAAATATTTTGGAAACAGGAGAAAACAAAAAAAAACCCAACAATTCTAATAAGTGCTTTATTGTAATTTATTTCGTGTAATCCTATTTCAGGTATATTAGAAGGAAGAAGTTTTCACTTCAGGAATGAACCTCTCAGAGAGGGAGCTGTCTCTTCTCAAAAATATCAGATCACATTATCACAATATTATATTTCATTAGAGGTAGAGACATTCTCCTGCCATGGCCAGTGTGAGAGGCATAGCAAGAAACATCTTATACCCCATTAATTATTAAATAAGACTTTAATTTTATCTTATTTCCATTATATGTGACTAAACTATACACCTAAATTAGTTCCTATAAGCCTTGTTTTACATACTAGAGATTTATAGCTGAGTAGTAGTGAGACAAGATAAATAAATGAATCTATCTTTCATGTGTGTTTCATGCTGAAGCTTAAGGTGTGATTAATGTTGAATTGTGTAACACTTTTCCCAGAAGTGAGAAACAAAATCTGTGTATCACTGTTCTTATCTGCTTTCTTCACTTAACATTATTATGGAAAAGTAGGTTCTGACTTTGATCTTTGGTTTAGGCAAAATGTTTTGAAATATTTTGCTTAAGATTTGTTTTCCTGGAATGTGCCTGCTTCCCTCTAACCTGAAGAGATTATCATGAAAATCTTTTTACCTTGGTTTCTTTTAAGTTAAAGTTGCATAGGAGCAGCCATTTACCTGCATTTTCAGTGCCAATTTGGAAGCAAGGTCAGTATATTCACTTGTTTTTGCAGATGTACAAATGATGATGCTGGTCACAGTGAACTAATGACAACTTCCAGGCCAAGATTATGTACTGGGAAATTTATGTAATCCTTTATTGCCCCAACGTATTACTGCTGACACTGGCAGTCATGTAGATCTAAGATGCCTCAGGAACATGGCAATTCTGTGTCTCATGAGCTACATCTCATCTCTGCATTTATTAAGCTTTTTTTTTTTTTTTTCTGTTTGAATTTTTGCATGATAAACTAATGCTTTTCCCTCCAGTTCATTTACACTGAGATGATGATTTCCCCCTCTTCACCTCTGTCTTCATCTCCAATGATGTAAGTGGTGTTACGACTTAATCGAAAAAATAATCCATGGGAAAGAAAATCTTTTAGTGTGTGTCCTTTTAAATAAGATCAAAAACAACTTCACCATTGTGAGAAACAGAGAAGTCTTGTTTTTTTTTTTTTTTTTTTTTTTTTTTACTAGGATGAAGGTGTCTTAAAACTGAGAACCTTATTTACAGTCTTGCAGTCATCATCTGCCTATGTTGAATTCATGTGATAGTTATCCCACGGGTACCAGAGATTTCTTGATTACAAGTAGAAGAGCGATCTGCTGCTGCCTGTCTGAAGACTGCTGAGAATGCAGAGCAGTCTTTCAGTAGGCAGAGGTGAGCAGTGTGTTTGTGTGTCTGTTTTGATGAAGTTGGACATGGGAGGACTTGGGGCAAGAACAATGCTGTGAATGGGCATTTCCTTTAGTTTCCTGGGAGAAACAGCTGTTCCTGAGCATTACCACATCACTGTGCTGTGTGCATTTATTAAGATGGATAGTGCTGGCTTTTTTTTCTGCCAAAGCCAGATATGACCGTAGCTTTCAGGTGTACTGTTTCTTCTGAAATAGGAGTCATTTCCCAGGATGAAAGTATACAGGCTAGCAATTGAATTGTGTATTTTTTTGGTTTTTGTTTTTACTTTTATTCCCTTTCTTTCAAAAACGTGTCTGTGGATTCCAGGCACATTCCGCCTACATCTGATTCAGAAAGCCACAAAACTAGAATCGCATTCATGCTTTGGTCCACCACTCAGAGTGTCATCAGTTGCCTCTGTTTTGCTGTGCTGAAGAAATGAGTGTTTATGGAAGGAAAACAGCGCCGTGTCTCTGCCTTCGCAAGGGTAACTCGCTTCGGGTGGCAAACCCGGTGGATGGAGGACAAGGGAAGAGGTGGTAGAACAGGAAGAGCAAGCTGTCCTCACAGGGGCGGAGAGGGAGATTTGTGGTGAACCCCCTCTTGTTTATGCTGCCAAATCAAAATGTTTCTCTTTTTTTTGTGTACAGGTAATGCGTAGGCGTGAAATTACAGCAATGGTGTCTGTTTGCCAAAACAAATCAGCTCTTAAAACAGTAAACAGCAAGATGAACACGGTAATCAGATTAATATTCAGGGCATACTGAAGATAACCAGAACTTAATTCCAGGAATCACTACTTTCCCCTGGTATTATTTTAAAGAATTAAAGCTGCAGAAAGGGAATATTGTCTGTTGGGTAACAGGATTAGTAGTGTATTACCTCATGAATTACATGTTCTGGCTTCGACATCTGGAGGTCGTTCTTAAAGTGCTTCTTTGTGTGATTACTGTCAACTGATTATTTTTTTCCAAGCTACAATTGCAGAGAAGTATCTCTTAACTATTTCACTGCGTAATGTAATACAGGAGACACCTTCAACAACTACTTAAGCACTGCAGCTGGGAAGGTCCAGTGTCTGGGAAAATGCTTGGTTATAAGTTTGCATGGTTTTGTGCTATCTGCTTTTCCTGTCTGTAACTTCTCTCCTCTGTTTCTTGGGGGAACTAAGACTCCTTCCCAAATAAATTGAAACTCATTCTTAATATTTTTTTATTTTATTTTTAATAATGCTTTTGAAGTAACACTTAAGGTCACATGTTCCATTGCTACAAACTGACAGGAAAAATTAATTCATATTTCTTAAATATTCATAACCGCAGCTGAGCAGAAATGATGAAAGTATCTTCCTTTCTTGGCTTGTTTCATTACTTAGTCTTTCCTGGGTGAAAAGGTCCTTTAGAGACTTATTCACTATGATGAGCTGGAAATGTTGCTAGGATTAAGGACCTCTATGGCATGCATGTCTTTGATATCATATATCTAAACGATGATATCTTCAAGCTCATTTATTCTGAAAGGTTTAGAGAAGCTTTCACCAGTAAAATATCTGGTGACCCTGATTGTACAAGACAGAAAGATGAAGGAAAGATGAAGGTTTCCTATCAACAGAATGGCTAATAAAATGATGCAAATAAAGCAAACACACAAAAAGCTGGGAAAGGATTTAAATGTTATTAAGGAAGTGGATTCTGTCCTAGTTTGACGAAGTCTTCAGGGAAGAAAAAGCACACCAGTGGGGAGTAATACGCTAAACTGAAATAATTCTTTAGGCAGCACCATCGCTTAGCATTGGGGTCGTTCTGATTTAGCCTTAAGTGATTTTACAGTTTGAAGTTTTATGGTCTCCTCGTGCCTGAAGATAGGAAGAAACAGTTCATTGGTCTGTAGTCTGTAAAGCAACTTTTTAATGAGAGAGGATTTCAGTACAGAACTTACTTGATTTTTCTTACGAGGTCTAAGAAACATCTCCCAGAAAGAGCGTGCGAGAATATTAGGCGGTTTCTGACACGGATGCATCCAAGGTACCAAGCGTCTGCACATTTTGGCACAGTACTGACGCTGCATTTGTCGTAATTTACTCACGTCAGATTACCAAAACCTCATTAGTGATATCGTTTAACCATTTGTGTCTGGAGTAATCTACATTGCTGACACACTGACTGGTGTCACTGACACAAGCCACATAAATTCGCTAAAACTCATTCTAAAACTTGACAGATAAAAGCTGAAAATCCAAGGTGTTGCTCCACTCTGCGGGTTCTGCAGAACAAAAGATACTTGTAGCAGCTGGTTATGTTTCCATGAATGTGGTCTCCAGGCTTTCTCGGAAACATTCAAGCCCCTAATGTTACTTGAGTGGGACGTCAAAACAGTAAATAAAGTTATAATAACAAAAATTACTTGAAAGACATAAAATGAAAATGAGTAAAGATATAAAATGAAGTGGTGTTCTTCCCTCTTATTTGATGACTGAATAAAATTGAAATGCATGTGGTATCAGGAAGCAGCTAGTGTGGTATCACAAGAAACATGCTATTATATTATCAGCTTATATCTTGCCTGGATGAATGGTGTACAAAATATATTTCTATATATGCTTTTATTTGTGGGGAAAATGAGGGCCTGGGAAGCTCACAACTAAAAGATCAGTGGCTGTGGGTAAGTTTTCATGTTACATTGTCTCTTTCTCAATGGGAACTTGTGGATACCTGTTTTGAGTTCTGATGAGATTTTTATTAAGGAAGAAGACTTTTGAAAGAATCCATGCAAACTACATAGGGGAATCATTGTTGAATGGGGCACTGAAGTTTTTGAATAGTTTGGGATATTTAAAATGGCTTATATTTGTTTCTGTCCATGGTTGAAGCCTACCTTGAGACCTGTAGGGATGCCTCATCAAAATGCTGTAGAAGAAGAGCGGAAGCGCCACAAGCACCAGTTTGGTGGTGTGATCACCACCTTTCAGGCTGGGATGTGCAGCTGCTCTGTCTCATATCCTTTTAGTCTCTTTAATACAGTCCTTCAATTAAAACAAATGCGGAGTACTTTTTATGTAAGTGATACTAGTTGGGAGCCCAGTAAGGATCACTGTCAGGAACTGGGGCAAGGATAAACTATTAGTAATTAATGTACATTTACCGTAGTTGCAAAAGGGAAAACTTGCTGATTCTGCTCTTGCAGAACTGTATATTTTTCGTAGAAATGCATGCCGTGTTCTTACGTGATTCTTCCTTAAGACCTTTGCTGGTGTTATTTTACCAACATTTCCAAATAGGTCTGTGAGATTGACAGTATCATCTTACATTCTAGGAACCAGCAACAAATTTTCTTTTTTCTTTTTTTCAAACTGGATAAGAGAGTGTTTAATTAAATTATACTGCTTCAAAAACAAAGAGCACAGCTGCAATGTGACAAATGTGCTGTGTTAGAGCTAGAGGGGAATCATCATCTGTCCTTGAAAATAAAATCAAATTTCTAATTTAATTTAAACTGCAGGATGAAATCTATGGTAACTATTGGCTTGCATATGATTTGTCTGCAGTTTTATATAAATACATAAATTCAGTTGACTCACTCCTGATTTCTGTCCTTATAGAGAGAAGCATAGCTCAGATTTCTGAATAAAAGATTACTATGTCAATTAAAAAATTAGAATCCATTTCAGAATTTTCTGAAAAGCTTTTTCTAGTTTCATGCAGTTTTTTCAAATGAGAACCATGATGGAAGTATGCCAATATTGTTTGTACTTTTTTCAGAAGAGCTCATCATTATCCGTGATAAATGAGGCCACCTGTTAAAAGCAGAATGATAAAAACCCCTTCTTGAAGCATGAAATATGAATTAATTCCATTTCTGTGTTTCAGAAATATTTCTGCAGAAGAGGATAATTAGGCAGAGAAAATGAGTGCATTTAAGAGTATACTCTGTCTGGCTTATATTTTCAGGATCACTGATGATTCTCATGTTCATTTCATGAGAAATCTGTCCCATCTGTGCTTTTCTGATCCATTCCTTGTTGTAGCTGAGCACTAACAGCTTATCCTGAAGACTGAGCATAAGAAAATAGGGCTTTGGAGGAGACAGACAATACTCTAATGCACTGTCATTCTTTTGTTTTTCAGAATCCTCCAGCCATACAACTAGAACAATAATGGTAAGTATAGAGGAGTTACAGGTGCAGATCTATCTATGGATCTGAGATTTTCTTTGGGAAAAAAGGGCATAGTGTAGTATTCGAGACTGCTGGCATGCTTTCTTGTACAGTATGGAGAGATAAAACGAGTCTGTCTGCCACCACATTTCATGGAAAACTTTGGGGGAAAGAAATATGAGGCTGAATAACTTAAGAAATGGTAGCACGATAGGTTTGAGCACAATAACATCCAGTTACAGTTCAGTATTTGTTTGTTTAAATAATTTTAGTTATTAGGTTCATAAAATCTCTTGCATTTTATATTTATCACATATTTCAGAGCACAGTTCAGAACATCCGCTGAGTAATTTCTTGTGTCACAATCCTATAAGGCTGCTTTCTGAACTTACCTGGAGCTTAATAACTTGTGTTTCAGAAGCAGAGAAATGTTAAAAAATAGATACATTTTCAAAAATTAGATTAAAATGTTCCATGCAAAAATATGCCATAGTGTTAGAGTCTATCTGGTTTTTTTTTATAGGGTGAGAAACTACATCACTTTCTGTTTCAAACTGGCATTAGAAGCTGGATAACAGCCAAAAAAAATATTCACATAAAGAAATTTCTCTGCCTAGGAATGATTTGTGCCTATCTTGAGGGGATTTGGGAGGAGGAGGATCCACTTCTGGAAAAAAAGACCAATTTTTGAAGCAGATCGTGGCATTTCAGAATAAAACCCAGCAGCACATGATGTGACTAGAGTCTGTGTTTGTTTTCATTTCTATAGATTTCAGAGTGTCCTTCAAATTTATGACCTCTGGTGCGTGTACAATATTTGTTGGACATGTAAATTCCCACACACGAATTTAATTTCACTGTGAAGAAAAGATGAATTTAGTTCATTGTACTTATCATCATCGGTAGTCATTAATGTCACTGCAAATGGATAATGAATTGTTAAGGACCAGAGATTACAAATTCTCCAAAAAGTGGAAACATGCTGGGGAAAAGTGTTTTTTTGGGGGGGTTGTTTGTTTTCCCCTAACTGGGTATGATGTATTCCTTCTTTAATCTTTGCGTATCATGAATTTGGTTTAAATAATATTATTTCAAATTAAGATGCTTAGGGTAATTCACCTATATTCCTATCTTCTAAAATTTTGGAAGGATTTGAAATAGTTTGTCAATATTTTCCCAATTCTATACTGATGTCAGGAAGAGAGCTAGAGCCTAATGCTGAAGCTGGTGAAATGTTCACCCTTCATTTCTCCTTACTATTAATTTTATTATAGAGAAGAAATTCTGCATAGGTCTTCAAGATATCTCTCTCTCTGTCTTTTCTGTTATTGTATCTGAACAGTTATATAGATATATAATAGATGCAGAGAAATGCCCTCCCCCCGCTCCCCATTAAGTGTCCCACCAAAATATGGCTGAACTTCAAAGAGATAAGAGAAAGGATTTTAAATAATTTGAATTTTTGAGGTTCTTCTGTTGGGAGCCCTTCCAGAACACTCTGCTGACAGCTCTGGGGAAGGTGAGGGGTTGCCTGGCCTCATGTTCTACAGTCAATGTCCTTGCATTTAAATCAATACAAGTGCAGTTAAGAACAAGTATGCTGTTAAGATGCTGTGAAAATGTCCAGTCCTTTCTGCAATCAAAACGTAGTTGAGTGTGTAATGGAACATTTCTTACTCACCTGTGCATAGGGAGAATACTTTCCCATCAAGAAAGCCAGAAAATACAGATTATTCAAAGCATTAGGAATAATATGAGAATATGCAATACAGTAAAGTGCAGACATCTTAAAGTGATACTGTTAAGATCCATTTTTGAATGAATACTGCAATAAGTAAGCAATTATTTTAAAATAAATTCCACTTTTTTTCTGACTGATTATGGTAACTGTAAAAGCCGATATAAAGTTAGTCTTTAGTCATACAGAATGAGAGAAGTAGAGCAGCAAATCTGTACCCTGCCTAAGCTGCTTTATTGTGAAAAAGCTTTTGTCTCCAGAACAAAGCAATTGAAATGTTTTTAAGTTACATTTGCAGGTGGTGAAATAACATAAGTAAGACATTAAACCCGGTCTTTTCTCTGAAGATATCAGATTTATGTTTAAATCAAAGTCAGTGAGGAAAACAGTGTAACAGTCTGCTTTGCTTTGGAAAAGGAAGTGCCTTTTTTTCTTTTTTTCCCTGAGAACATTATTTTTAGCTTTATTTTTTAATCTCCAAGTAATTCTGCTTTTGTTTTTAAATATGGCAGTGATGGCTCTTTTGTTTTAGTTTCCTGTTCATAAGAAATCATAAGCTAGGTGTGTGTCTGTGTGTATTAGCGTGTGTTGGGGTAGGTGCGGAGGGGGTCGGTCCTCTAAATTTCAAGGATAAAATATATTTCCTGTTATTCTGCAGATAAAAACCCGAGTTACTCTTTCATTAGTTACTCGTGTAAGGACTGCCAATAAATATTTCCTGCAAAATGCTGCCTTTAAAGACATGGTTCATCCAGCAGTTACAAAGCTTGTGTAGCTACCATGAAATAATAGAGCCTGGAAACACTGTAGTGTTTTAGCAATGATGCCTTTGCAAGTCAGCAGTATTTTAGTTTTTGCATGCGCGGAAAAGTATTTGAGTTGGATTTTTGGTGTGGTAACTGTTCTGTGCATTTTGTGTTGAACTGAATGGATTAGTATGGTTTGAGGCATAAAGCAGTGGTGATTCGCCCCTAGTATGTGGGATCCTGATCCTAGCAGTTTAGGGGCAAGTCAAAATTAAAATGTGGTCCCCAGCACTGGAGAATAAAGATCTTATTTTCCCTTATCTTTAAGTGCAACATAATTAATTTCTTCAAATAACTTGAAAGCACTAGGGCAAAAGGGGGGAAAAAAAGGAAAACTAATCCTTATGATGCAATGGGAATGAGATGATATCGTAACTCTTACACTAATTTATATAATTTTATATCTTGCCTGAATAATGAATTCTGTTTTAATAAAAGTAGAAAAACCAAAAGTTCAGAACTAATAATGACATCCACCTCTGCCAAGGGAAATGGTATTATAACAATTTTTTTTTTCCATGAGGCTCAACTATTTTTCAGCATTTATGCCATAGGAAATGCACTTGTACCTTGTGTGTTTCCTGAATGTGTTTTGCCAGTGATTACATATATCTTGAGTAAAGGAAACATTCAGTGATATATTAGAAAGGAACCTGGAAAAAGCAAAAAGTCATCATTTTTGAGAACTTAAACCCATTTCTGACTGGGGAAGCACAGGAAAAAAATTTCCTTTGGGGACTTGAATGTTCCTTTATAACATATAGTACTGTCAATTGCTCAGCAAAAATAAATCTAATGGCAGTCCTATAAAATCAGATCTATGACAGTTTTCCATTCATATTCAAGCATCAAAGAAAACATCAAAACCAAACTGCAATCCAGGCACTTAATGAGAACATGAAAAAAAAATAAGCAAATGCTTAAAGGGACTGCAGTGGAAGACTTGTGCTCCTAACTATGTGCAGCAGCAACTGAATTCACCATAAACCTTATTTGTCTATGAGATAAAGGAAGATAATTTAGGTCTGAGAAAGCTCTCTCTGACTCACTCAAATTTGATGTCTTGTCACCCTTTCTGTTGTTGTATGTGTTTTTGCATCAAGTCTAAGGAGTCAAAAAGGAAAATGTTCAGGTATTTGCTCATTTTTTTTTCAGTTAAAATACTGAACACTAATTTTTTCTTGCAATGTTTAAAATTTGTCCTGCTGGAAGGGAGCAAGTGGTCTGGATTTAGGATATGTTGAAAGTTGCAACATAGTGTGAATATAATGCATGGAACGTGAGTGTAAGAATTTTATGGCGAGAAACAAGGCTCTAATCTTCTGGTTTTGGCTGTTATATTTTCATCATACTTCTTTCATCAATACTTCTTTCTAATAAAATGCGATGATGAATGCATGGTAGATAAAGTAAGCAGAAGTCTCACTGCTATATACTACCTTCTAACATGACTGTTTGGATCAAATAGTGTTATTTATAAATCCTGCTAGTAATTGTCCATTATGTCCATTTTATTTTGTATCAAACAAAACTCTTATTTCCAATATTAATATATTCATGGCTAGATAATCTTCCGAAACGTAACTTATAAGCCCCAAAGAAGATGATATTTTTACTCCCTACCTTTATGCCTATCAGAAAGTAGCCTCACTCTTTAGATCCAAGTACTTAGTGTCTTTAAGGCTTGTTGTACAACCATTCCAGGTTAAGGCTTAGTGGAAATTAATGCATTATTTTATGTTTATGTATTAAAATAAAGGCAGCAGTACTGCAGTCATCTCTTATAAAATAATGACTTGTGAGTGAACTTAAGAGCTATAGTGACACCAAGGTAATATAAACATTTGTTATCCTCCTTCCATCTACGTTAGCAGCAGGACCAGGCCATTTGTCTTACACTGGTTTGGGCTGTTTTTATTAAAGCACAAAGTCAGAGAGACTGAGGACCCAAGGAGTGAGAGGTGTGGATTTTTTTGTAATTAGTATAAAAGGAGGTGTTACCAATCTCCAGAGTCTTGTTGAAGAAGAGTAGCTGTTTTTTGTTTGTTTGTTTTGAATGATCGTGTGTGGGCTGCCCTTAACAGAAGAATTGGTTGACGGAATTATGCTCCTTCTCAGGCAAATATTTCTCCATTTTTTTGTTATGGTTTCAGCATGCTGCTCCCCACGTTCATATGACCAATGGTAAGGCCTTGCAAGCCAGTGCAAGTGCCATCAAGACCAGCACGATTCCAGTGATCAAGAGACAGAGGCAAAACTGGCTCGATGCTTCGGATGATGGTTTCTTTATAGCTACAGAAGAGACCAGGTAAGCGAAATGGAAGCTGAGCAGGGATGAGGCTTCACTGTGTGTTTTTGATCCATTATTTGAATAACAGCTTTTGTCATTACTTGAAATTGTTTTCCAATGAAGAGCAATGGTGCATCAAAATATACACACAAATTTGCATCTCTAGCACTAATATTATCAGCATTATACCAGCAAGACTTGTCTAGTTAAGGCACTTATCTGTGGAAAAGATTAGAGCTTTTTAATTGTTACTAATTGTAGATCACATTCAACAAAATTTTAAGGCCTCTCTGATCATTCAACAAATCCTAAATGAATCTGCAGCACAGGCTCCCACTCTAAAATTTTCAGAACTTAAACAAACTTCCATAAATATATAGTGGACAATGAAGGAAAATATAGCAGATAGCATCTCTTTCAGGATATATTTCTTTTTTTTTAAAAAAAAAAAAAAAAAAAAAAAAAAAAAAGATGATGGTCTCCCTCATTCTCTCTTTAGAGATTAGCCGGTAGAATTTAAATGAACTCCTGCTTTTTCCAAAAGAGTTCGATATCCCTAGAAGAGTCGCTGGCTTTCTGGAGGCCACTGTTTCCTTTCTTCATCTGTAAAGACCTGGCTATTCCCCTGATTAAAAAATCAGACTAAGACAGGCTGTTCTTGTGACCTGTGGTTACAAGGTTACAAATGGCACATTATTTAAAAACCTTGGTAATCTTGCTTAACTTAAAGCAAGAGGATTATTATGACATTAGTATCAGGCTGCTCTCAATTGTGTGATTATTTCCCAAGTCTAGAAAGGTTGGTGGTTGAATAGAAATGTAAATAATAAAATGAGGGAAGAGAAGTAATGTGAGTCAATATGCACATTTTCCTTGGTTAGCTCTATATTTAGTTCAGTTTATGGTAAATGCTACTAGGGAAGTTAAAATACTAGAATGTGACAATTTGGTAGATATTTCAAGACCAAATAAATATGGCCCTTTTTTACTTTTAAATGAGGAGTTGAAAGATTCAGAGGAACTGCTGATCGAATGATAGGATTAGACATGTGCATCGCATCTAGCCCAGGTTGCCAGTAGTCAACTATTTCGAGAATTGTTTGATAGCCTTTGTTTGATACAAAGAGTGTAGTAATATCAGATTAATCCCTCGTGGCTCTTCTATCTAAAAGTGGGGCTGCTAACCGAAGCCACTGGTTTAAAAATTTAAGAATTTGAAGTGTTTTTTTAAATTTGTTTTTATAGGATATAGAGAGGTGCCTGTCAAAGGTTGAGATGAGCCCAAGATATCTCTCCTGACTGATCTCAGAGGTAGCTCAGGTTTAGATGTTTTCATTCTGAACCAACGTGAGATGAATTTTCTCCTTGGAAATATTCATGCTTGGCAGCCTCGTCAGTGCCCGTTCTCGCAACCCCCCTGTCCCCAGCTCCGTGGCTGTGGTCACCATTCCCAGACAGGGTCGAGGTGCGGCAGCAAGGCGAGAACTTGCGCTGGCTCCATCTATACTCCCAGTCATTAAAAATTTAATGACTGACACTTGAAATGCCTTTGTGCCTTAAGGCACTAGACCTTGATGACAGACTTTCAGGGAATAAGATTGTTTTAAAAATGGGCCCCTGTTCCCATGCTGAAGAAGTGCCACGGGGAACGCGCTGGGATGAGCAGCCCCGGTTAGGACGGCCCCCAGTGTGACAGGAGCTAGCACTGTAGTTCAGTGCAAGTTCGTGTGCGTCCTTCTTCCTTTGGGATAGCAGCACAGGAGTAATAGTGCCCAAATCTTACTTGTCTTCAAAACTGCAACTGGAGGGAGGCAGTGACTTTTTAATCCCTTCAAATACCATTTTACCCAAGATCTGATCCTTTTCTCTCGCAGGTCTTTTTCTCTTTTTCCCATCCCATTTGATTCCTTCCCAACCTCAGGGTCACTTTCTCCTTTTACTTTGAGCCTTTGATTCCCTCCACTCATATTCCGTGACGATTTCTCTCCTGCCAGCTCTCCCCTGCCTCCCGCCGCCGCAGCTGAAGTGCAAAGCGCTACCCCCAGAGTGGTTTGGCTGTTAGGAATGGCCCATGGTGGCAGCTGAATGGGGGAAAGAGGACGCAATAGACTAACGCATTAGTCCCTTACTGCCTTTAATGGCAGAAGTCAACCTGTCCTTTACAGAAGCACACACGGGCACATATAGCCGTGCGTGGCCAAGACAGGTTTGGCTGCAGCGTGACCGCAACAGGAAGGGACATCTGAGGAGAAAGGGGCTGCGAGGAAGCAGCACAGATTAATCCCCTCCTGCCATGGCTCCAGAAGAAATTGCTGCCAGTTTGCAGCCATGAGGTGTTTCAATACGTGCTGAACGCTCAGCTCAGGAATAATTATCCCATTCAAGCCAAGGCAGTAACTTGTGCTTTAAGCCACATGTTTACAGATCGTGCTGCATCAGGATCCTGTCTGTTTTATAGTGCATATTTACTCATTAAAAATACATATGAAAAAACCATGCGACCTGCTAACAGTCTACAAAAGGAAAAATAGTGGCATATAATATTTTGCTTACAATTGCAGATAATTATTTTAATATCTCTATCCTAAAGCACTTTTGTTTGTACAGTAAATTTATGTTTACGATGCATAGTTCTATAAAATATCAGGAAGGGAGTCTAGAGGATAAATTCTGTCAGTTGTTTACCTAAAAACTCATGCCGCATTAATTGGTTGGTACTATTTGAGAAAATAATGAGATATGGCTGCCAAACTACATGCACTGCTAGGCTATTTCATGCTAGCCAAGATCTCTTTTCCTCCTCTGAGTCTAAATTTTATTACCTAGCATTAGCTAAGATGACTATATGTATTTATGCCTATCGTCCTATCTTGGGAGAGATTTTTAAAAAATATTGTCTTCCCTGGAACGCCCTTGATTGAGTCGGAGTGCGCATCCTCACCCGTTTAGAAGCTGCTCGCCCTGTAGGCAGGGCCCCGCGGGGCCGTGCGGGAGCCCTGCGCACGCGGGGGCCGTGCGGGCCCCGCTCCGTCCGCGCCCCAGCCCGCGGGGCTGAGCCCCCGGCGGCCGGGCGCTTTTAAGGAACAGGCGGCGCTTCAGGCGACACTTAGGTTGACGTTACATTATAATTTGGTGTTAACCTCTGCTGCATTTAACGTTTTTGTGTAGTTCCCTTTTCTCACCCTTTATGAGTGAAGTTCAAATCCTTATTGTGAAATACCTTGCTCAAGATTTTATTCCAAAGCACAAAATCTGTTTACACAACTCATTGAAAAATCACTCTTCAAAGAGCCTTACATTTATTCCCACTTGCCAAGGGAGTCTCCTTGTTTTTTTTTTGATATTTATGAGCTGCTAAGATTCTTCTAGCACTATGCGTGTGATATGTATGATCAACGAAACATCTCAAAACTCTAAGAATTTTGTTCAGGGACATTATACTAAATCACTTTTGCTACAACAACACTCCTTGGGTTTTATTCCTCTTTAGCTATAATGCTTATTCTGTTGTAGACCCAGTTGGAGGTTAGTGCTGGAATGACTGCATTATGTGACATTAGATTCTTCATATCGTATTACCATTCTGGAACTCACTAATGGAATAAATAGGACTGTTCTTATTACGCTATCCAGCTGTTTAATAAAAATGTAATATATCAGCTTAATATCTGTTGAATTATATGGGGCATAATTATAATCTGTGAAGAAAATCAATAATATAGTTGTCGGTTATCATGGAAAATGTGTCTGCTGCTTAAAACTTTACTTCCCAGTTCTAGGTATGCTAGGCATAAATTTCCTATACATGTTCTCTATCCATAAAAGTAAATCTGTGCATGCTAATGATCATATTTGTTTAGGGGCACCTAAGACACTGTGTGGAAAATTGCATTTTCTTCGGCATTTGCATTATAAGACATATATGAAAATGTTTAGCTGAATGGGTTATAGCAGCAGATTCCATATGCTTTCCCTTCATGGGCCAAAAAGCATATTTGCATGTAGAACTACTGTTGAATGACTCGATGCTTGTTTCCTTTCAGTGCTGAAGCAGTTAGAAACCTTCTCACGGTAAGTGCAACTCCATTGGGAATGAGTTAACTACAACTGTTAAAATTAGAACATGATCTTCAGTTGTTAACAGCAGACTTTGCTTCCTTTTTGCTGATAAAATAATTTACTTGAGAGGCATCCCCGAGGCAGCATTATATAGGCAATTTTCCTATTTTTCACATAATGTTCTTTCTCCCAAATAAAAAGCTTCCTTTGATTTGCTGAGATACTGCATAAGGATTTCACAATTGCAGTGATACAACTTGTTTTTACTTACGCATGTGAGCATAAGCACAAAAAGATTAAAACCAAAGTTGCATGTTGAGAAACAGAGAGGGTGTGAGGCTGATGCGCCAACTTCAGCCTTGCCACGTGTGGTCTGGTTCTCCTGCAGGACTGGGAGAGACCAATTGCAAAGCTGACACTAGTGCCCTTAGCTGTAGGAGGGCAAAGTCTAACCTGCACCTTCAAAAGTGAGGCAAAGCAAACTCACATAAGTGTCGCCCATATTGTCTATACGCTGCCATTGTCCCTTCTCCCTCCCACACGTGTTTTAGTCTATGCTCAGAAGAGGTCGGCTCCAGTGTTTGGGTTACCTCGTGTGGCTTGTTGCTGGGAGAAGAGGAAAAAGCAGAGGAGTGAGGCCCCAGTGCTTAGGGTCTATATTACAGCGAATAGATGCAGGTGTAGATCAAAGTCAGAATCCCAGTGGTAATGTATTGCTTTTTCTGCTTCACAAATGCAATTTCCTATCACAGAAATCCTCATCACCTTTTTTTTTTCTTTTTCTTAATGTGTGCTCAACTGAGCACAAAAGGGTTGTGTACCAAAGAAGTGTTTTTAACCTACACTCAGAGATGACCTCTGCTTTTCACAAAAATGAGGCAATTTGATTTGCATTTTGACCCTGTTTTTGAACCATATTTGGCTTCAGGACATAGTGCATTTTCATTCCTCATTTGCATGGAATGGTCACCATTAGACCCTGATGCTGCAATGGACTTGCATGAGGATGCACGGCTGTGCTCTTGGAGAATCGACTGCGAGCTTGAGAATGCAACGCACCAACTACTACCCTCTACTCAAACAACGAAACAAAAACCAATCTCTAATGATGCACTTTTCTGGTTCCTTTACTTCTGCTTTATTATATAGTTGTCATACCCCTCAAAAAGTGGGATTATAGAATTAGAATGTATCCCTTAGAATTATGTCTAAGCCTCGTTGATAGGATTATAAATATCTCATTCATTGGCTGCAGCTGAGTACAGCTGAGCTCACAATCGTTTCTAGTCACTGAGACAATACTGCAGATTGGAAATGTGGGGAGGAACAACCCTTGCTCCAGTTTAGGGGCAGTCCCACTTGGCTAACTGGTGTCTAAGATCTTATAAATTCATCAGAGTGAAAATACATAATCTGATGTTGCTGTGGACTGTTATTTTGACCTTATTTGTTCTTTAGCGTTGACTACTACTCATGAATGTCATGCATTTTTAACCCCTTATAAATTGCAGTTCTTCCCTGAGCTCTAGCTGAGGTATTGGGCTGCAGAACCACAACCAGCAGTATAGAAACTGCATCATAACCTCTTGTCATTTGTTCTTCACTCAGCAGTTTTCCTGGACCTAAATCTATTTTCTTTCAATATTCATTTATATTTGTTATTCCTCTGTAACACTGATATGATGATGCTAAAGATTTTTTGCTTTTAAAAGCAGGAACATTTCTTGCAAATATAATCAAATTGAGTTGAATGTGCAAGATTTTGCTTTTTACATGTAGAAGAATAATAGATATATAGTTGAAAATCAAACCTAGAATAGCAGCATTTCACCTACTCTCATTTAAAACTTTGATAATCAGTTCAGTATAATTTATGCCATTGGTTAGAGCTAGTAGGATTAAAGGGTAGACGATGATACAAATTTTGCTTTTATTTAGTCTCCAGAACAAATGAAATAGAATCATTTTGGTTTGGAGTTATGTATTAATCCTCTTGTAGTTTAAGATGACATTTCAGTACCAAGCTACTCACCCTGAAGCTACCTGGTAAGGGAAGCGACATGATAAGCTAGATAAGGACTTGGGGAAACTCAATCCAATTCCCTGCTCTGTCACAGATTCCTGTAAGACCTCAGGTAGGTCTTCTATGGCCATGTCTCAAAGACCTATTTCCTAGTAATATTGCTCAAAATGAGCAATAATGCTTTCTTTTATTTTTTGAGGATTTGGGGATGATTCTTTATGTGCCTCTGTTGCCCATCTGAAGAAGCAGATTAGTAATAATTTACTCTTTTAGAGGGGTGTTGTACACAAAGCAGGTCAGGAGTCTTATAGTGGAGTCTTCTTGCAAAGAGCACTTCTTATCCTTACCGGTAATAAAATCTCAGGGAAATGCAGTCTGCAGGAGTCCAAAAGCTACTCACTGGAGCTGGCTGGTTTGTTGGTTGGAGGTGTCCTCAGTCAGCAGCAGGTGAAAATGAATTACTTCTCAGCTTCTAACTCACAGCAGACAGACTGAACCTGGGAACAGATGGTGCAAATGACCTAGTTACTGCTCCCTAGAAGGCCGCACAGCTGAATCCTGCACAGTGGTCTGGTAGGAGTCTCTGGTGCAGACTGTTGTATAGTGTCTGAGGTATGAAAGTGTATTTTGCAATTGCTTGGAGCTTGGATGTGGTTAGTTCACGAGAGCGGGCTACAGAGCGCTGACACTTTCAGCAGTGTTACTTGACCATTTTCAATGACGACTTGTAACGGCAAGAAACATTTCACATTCAAGCAGCAATTGCAGAGGTAGTCTGAGCATCTTGTATCTGGAAAGGGAAATGTAATTTCTGAAATGAGACTATTTGCAAAATTGCATTGCCATGGGAAATTGCAAAATATAAATTCAGACTTAAAGGCGAAACAATGAAGCACCTGTATAAATACTTTACTTTTCCAGAAACCTCATTCTCTTTGTTAGACATTCCAGGTACTGTTCAGCAAAGCTTTCAGATGCATGTCCCACTGAGTTTAGTGAGTCAGAGTATGTAGGAAAGTCAGTAATATACTTGATATGTCAAGTGTTATATTAGGTTATCACACAATTCTTTTAACCTGTTTTCTTATTAGTTGTAGCCGAACTTTGGTTTTCCTGCAGTCAGTATAGCTAGCCACTTCAAAAGGTTTTCCTTCAGAAGCTGTCTTTTGTGTTTGTGCAAAGGATTTGATGTAGCTGAACCCAATCCTCTTTACTGGATGTTTTACCTAAAGGTCTTAGGGATGAGCTCCGTGTGTAAGCTCGCTACCGAGCTTTTTGCTAAATCCAGATTCCCAGTGGGAACGTGTCATCTTGTAATTCTTTGTCATCTTTTAATGTTAAAAGCAATTTGGTTTTTAAAAATAAGAAATTTTGATGATAAAGAAACATCTGTGTATATGAAGCCAATTTCTCTGTTAAAGGGCTTGGGAAACACGCAAAATAACGGTGACAATGTTAACTTATCAGGCAAGCGTAGTTATCTCTCATCTTTAAATATCAAAAAAAGGTAATTCTCTAGATAATTATGGTGTAACACTGGTTTGGGAGTAAAATTAATCTCTTCCCATTATTCCCATGTGGCTCCGGAGCTTATCACATTAAGTCTCTGCTATTTATGATTGGAACCCTCAAACACAGAAAAAAATCTATCTTTTTTTTTTTCCTTTCTAAAATTTCCATAACATGTGAGCAATAATAATTAGTAGAAGTCGGACACAGAAGTGTTAAGACTTATTTTATCTGAGAAATATGCAGCAAGTAGGTATGGGAACTTGGTAAGTCCTGTAGTCAACAACACACTGTTGTTGCAATTAAATGACACAGATAATGATAATACTATATATACTATAGTTACTGTAATATATAGTTAGTATATAATTATATAGAGAAACATATATTTAAATACTGTACATTTTCAGTGATGAAAATGCTGGAAATATAATAGCAGTGAACTTCACAGTCTTAAAAGTCACACAGACATGAATGTTGACTTTATAAGTTACCTGACTTTTTTGGATTCTTCGTTTTTAGGACTTAATTCTGGGCTAGTCTTATATTTTATTGCATACATTTGAATATTTTTTTTGTATTTTTTTCATCTGAGACTGTTTTTTTTTTAAAATGCTTTGGGATTTTTTTAAATGCACAGCTCTGTTCCATTAACATAAATGAGGCTGCTAAAAAACAAATGGTAGTTGGTCTGTCTTGGTGAAAATACTTTCATAAGTAACTGCATATGGATTTTAAATGTAAAATGCCAAAGAGAACATAGTGTCTGTGACTGTGAAAGCCAGTCGTAAAGATAACTATCTGTTCCTGCCACACATTTAAGGAGATGTTGAAGGCTGGTGTCATTATTTGCATTATGGATGGCAGCTAAAATATTTACATGACAAAATATAATAGGAGGGTTGTGCTAGTGATAGAACCTCACACCTGTTTTTTGGAGATCTTTCATTGCCTCTGTTGTGTGCTGTGATACACTGGACAAGTTATTTAATCTCTGAGAGGCTCCACTGTTTGTCCATAAATTTGCATAATATTAATGCATTGTACTACTAATACATTATTAATGTATTAATTATGTAAGGTATTACTTACCCCCAATTACCTGTCCCCAAGGATGTCCCACAGTTTTTAATTAAGCAGTCCAGCATATGCTAAGAACTACTGAAATGAAAAATGCTGTCCATAAGAGTGGAGCGCAGCGTACGTGTCAGAAAAGGAACTTAAATAGACGTTGACTATTTTAATTATTAAAAAACAAAACTGATCTTTGAAATGAAGATGTCAATAGTATTTGACATATCAAATCACTGTGTGGCATTCCTCTACTGATACCACAGTGCAGATTTTCAGTCCATATTCTGCATAGAAGTTTCTGAATATAAAGTAAATATTAATTATGCAAGACATTGGTGCTGTGAAGTAGGGCCCTTGAGGACAATTTTGTGAGAAAATTTTGCTCTTCATCCCATTCTGGTAAGAATATTCGATTTTGATTTTCCATCCTTGCTTAATAGCAACCAGCCAGAATGCCAAGAAGCTCATCCAAAAATACTCTAACAAATATTATTCCAGTAAAGGTATATGCATTATTGATAAAGAGAAAATATTGTCAATTTTCTTGAGCCTCAGGTGGCATTACAAGTGGTAACATTGTAAACACGGTGTTCAGGCCAAAAACCTCAGACGAAATCAAACATGGTAAGACAAGTAACAAGTAATAAAGGGCAATAAAAGCCATACAAAAAGTTTTATTTTTTGAAATGATTCTCATAATAAATCTCCTATCTTTTAGGATTTCTATCTTAAGGTTTGTTTTAAGCAAGCTATATATAGTTGTGAGCTTCCTTCCCACTTTGGGAATGGCCTGATAGCCACCAACACACTTGGCCATTGTGCACCTAACTTGAAGGACCCACTAGATGTCAAATGTGTCCACATGACTGAAACTAACAAAAAGTCTTTCTGGATCTTTCTCAGAATGCTGAAATTAGTTGGTTAAAATTTTGTGTCTCATGAGATTTAGACAAGCATTTTTAGTGGAAAACACTATTGTTAAAAATGCTCAGCACATTATATCATGCTGATGGGGAGATGGCATTGAGTCCTTGCAACCTGAGGTCAGAAATCAGGAGCTGCATGTTCTGGATCCTTGGATTGTTTGGATCTTTGAATGTTTGGAATAACACTCTAATTGTCAACTAATAAGCAAGGTATTTGGGGAATAGGTGAAATGGTTGAATTGTGTTCTGCTGTCAGCCTGAAGCATCTTCTCTCCATTTTCTTGCCTGTGTCTGAAAAAAGTAAAATGCGTACTGCCATGTAGGTAATATTTTAATCTAATAGTGGGTGCTATTTAATCAGTATACAGAAGGATCATTCTTCTGTAAAACAAGTGGATAGTAATGAAATTTATTGGTAAGGTACAGAGTTATGTTGTGTGGGTATTCACCCATTCTGCTGATATATCAGTGGGAGTAGAAGAGCTGCTTTAAGATCACCTGGCTCTCGTATGCCTGAGCTGTAGAAGGTTTTCTGGCTGCTTGGATTCCCAGAGTGCTACAGGTTGGCAAATTTGCATTTTGTTTATGTGTTGATGGCAAGGAGACATTAAGCTTTTTTTTTCTTTAATAGAGCAGGGTTCCTGTCTTAAAATGTCTGAAAGTCAATGGTAACTAAGAGGCGGCTAATTGAGTTAAGATAAGGTGAAAAGCAGTTCTCCCATAGCTCAGGTTACAAGTCTGTCAAAGCCCAAGCCATTGTTTTGTTGTAAGGATATGAATAATTCTGTACCTATTTCTTCGACTTAGTCTGGCTAGGTCTTGTCAATTCTAATAATCTCTGCTAAACGGGATGCTGCGGTCAGGTGTTGTGACTCTACAGGCAGGTCTTTCTCCCTTCTTCAAGAAAAACTCTCTGCTCTTGTGAAATGTGGCTTAGTGTATGTCGACACACTAGTCATCACTGTATGGTAAAGTGAGTGGTGTAAAGTGAGACAGTGTCACTGCTGGCAAAAAAAAGCTCCACTCAAGAAGCAGTGAAAACTCTGGACTGGCTAATCTATGTTGAGCCCTGTAGTGCCTATCATTCCTACCACCTATTACAAGTAATTTTTTAATTGTGCCTATCACAAGTCAGAGGAGGATGGAAAGGGCATCTGGTAGAGGAAATGAAGGGAGAAACGCGGTGTGAGATGGGTGTTAAGGAGAGGGATGAATACGGGCAAGAGATCTCGCCATCAGCTGTGCTTCCTCCCCTTTATATAGCGTCTCTGAAAAGGTGAAGGTGCCTGCCCATCTCTGCGGGAGTAGTAGAATGATTGCTGGGAAACAGAGATGAGGTTGGTACCTATGAATTGAGGTCAGTGCATTGCAACCCTTGAAGTGATTTGATAAACGAGACCGAGAGACCACGGCTGGAGACAGAGCTGAAGCCAGGGGGACCTGTGTTAAATGTTCAGCTGTAAGAAGTGATGGGGAATTTTTTTCCTTGCACTCGGATGAATCTGTGGAGGTTTATGTAGGGATAGATGTGACTTGGACATATTCGTACTCTGGATTCAGGCATGTATCTGCTGGCTTCATTAGTGGCAAGTCTGGAACTGGAAGCAGCAGTGAACTGGGCATAAATATAACTGTTACAAGCACTCTCTAGCACCACAGTTGTTCGGTTATCTATCTTGTCAGAGCCCTACACCCACAACAGCACAGCTGTAAGGAAGAGAGCATTATTTGCCCATCCAGTTGGAGCTACGCTCCTTCAGGGACACGAGCTAGTAAATGTGCACGGTGCCCCACGGAGTGGGCCTGATTGCTGCTAGCTTGGGCATGATTAGTGCCCCAGTCTGATTGCTGCTGGCTTGTGCGTGATGGATACAGACCCCTAAAGCTCTGTGAATTAAGGGAGTGAGAGGTAAGGCCGTTAAGGTATAATGCAGACTATGGTAATGAATATTTGTGCTTGGGGCCCTTTTATTGAGCTGTGCAGTTAGCTGCAAAACATTGCCAGATGTAAATGCTCAGGTTCTCCTTTCTCCTGAGCATCATTTAAAATATTATCAAATCTGTAATTGCTCAGTTTCATATTACTCTGTAAAATGTAAGCAATGCGCTATAGGACACTTGAGCCTGTGTGTAGGGCTCCCCTGTTCTGCAGTCCCATGCTGAAACCACACAGGTAATTGGCTTTTTGAGCTAATAGTAAGTGAAGAGGAGCATGAAAGTTGCATGGAAAGAGGAATGCAAAAAATATGTAAGAATTAGGTATGGCACATTAGATTCTGATTAAGGCATTAGGATATTAGATTTAGAGTTCTTTCATGTTGCTTTTCATTTGCCAGTTGTTCAAAAGAGCTTACTTAAGAAGTCTGGCTTTATTAACAAAGTAGATGTCCTTAAATAAATAAATAAATAAAAATCTATGCTGGTGATTTCTCTGGCAAGTGAGCAAGTCAGCATTGCCCTGCAGCTGACCCCTTTCTGTATAATGCTTGTCTTAGCTGTCTGCTGCAAGTAAATTTAAGTAAATTACTCTTGGTGGTAATTGCCAAGATCACAGATGAACTGTAAGAACAATTTCATTGCTGATTGTTATGATTTAGACCCTATCCTGTGAAAACTGACATAAGAAGCATTTTAAATAGATGCTGTCGTAGAGGTTAAAAGACAGGTTTTTTTTAGTTACCAAAATGCAGTTGAGAATAATGCTGAAAATAATACTTCACCTCTCTTTAGTTCCTTCTCTCTGAACATCCTGAACCACTTCAAAGTGTTAATGAATTATGACATTTTCAGAGAAAAGGTAAGCATGGAAAATCAGTTGGACAAGGTAATTTTTCCAAAAGCTATGCCAGTTACTTGCAGTAAAATGGAATATAAATCTTCACAATAATAGGTAAGGACCCCATTATTCTAGGCACCATACAAATACAGACAGAGAGAGTTTTTTTTCTCCAGGAAGAGTTTGATTTAAGTAGATAAGAAACCAGCAGCTCGTAGAAGGAGGCAAGGGATGGCTTGTCCCATGTCAAAGCGCAATAGCTGGCAAAGTCAAGGCCAGCAAAATAATAGGACTCTGTGCTGTAACACTTGACCTGGGTTTTTCCTTCCAGTAAAGCAAAAAAATCAAGAAAAATATAACTTACTTTTTCATACAGAGAGGATAGCTATAAACTGTTGCCCTGAAACACGAAGCCCCGGAGAAGCCCTCAAGGTGCTTTAATGTTTGAAAATGCTCTGCTAAGCCATTCTTGGAGAGTGGTTTTGCTCTGTACGTATTGATGCCGCATTTGAAAATAACCATCAGCAAAGGAAAAGTTTCCTTACTGTGGAAAAATAAGACAACTCATAAAAGATTTAACTGACAGGGAGTGCCCAGGGAGCACCTCCTGCATCTCCCGCAGGCTGCAGCATCCAGCTGCCATCCGCACTAATTTTGCAATGTGACTAACAGTGTCTCTTGGCAACTGCTTTCCAGTAGCCTGATGTTTACCAACACACTACGGATTTGTTTTGCAAATAAACATCCCGCCAGGGAGCTTATTTTGAAAAGGCTTATTAGTGTTAACCTGCTTTTGCCTTCCAAATATATTTCTTCTGGTTACTTTAATTTTGAGGATAGACTGAGTCTTTAATGGAATATAAATGAGCAGAGTGTGCGGTGCCTATCAGAGTGCCGAGAAAGAAAATAGCGGTCTAAAATAGCAAGCCAAATGGACAGTTAAATAAAATACAGCGTTCTCGCTCCTCATTTCCACGCAGGTAGAAACGTAGGGAGTGCTGTGAGTCATGCAGTGCCTCTCTGTTCTGCCAGGTTTCTAAGGATCTGTGCTGAAGGTTCATGCCAGTTAAATTCTCCTGGAGCAGACTCAGCACTGCACACATTTTTGTCTTTCAGTTTGTTGAAAACACCTGTTGAAATTAGTAGAAAGATATTCAGGTGGCTAAGATAGGGCCCCCGGCTTGTTCTCTGACCCCTTGGCTGGATATGGAGTAACTCTGCACACAATAACCCGTCAGAGAGAAGAGCCAGAATTGAGATGAATATCCCCCAAGGAAGCATGGTTACTTTCCAACAGTTGTTTTTGATAAGTGGTCATAAAACTTGGACCAAAATGGTAACTGCTGCCTTGCCATATCAGTGTCTTAAACCTCGCTTTCTTCCGGGGTGGCAGCGTTTTGTAGAACTGGCAAATTGAAGTTTCTGCCTACAAATGACAAGTCATAGCAGCCTACTTCATCCAAATGTTTACATGAGGTGGAATTTCAGCCATGACTCTGTGATGAATCAGTTCTCCCTTTTGCCTGCTGCCTACCAATGCATATACTTTGCTGCTATCAGCAGCAATTAGGTAATGAGATATTTCCACAGTGCTAGGTCTTTGCTTATAGGGTTGCTATATGAATGGTGTCAGCATGAGGGAAATTTTGGTGGAAATACCCAAACTATAGCTAGAGCATAAAATAAGATACAATGCACTTCAGCTTAAAATTGTGTTTATAGCCAAGTTTGTAATACTTCCTGTACATGTCTGCAGTGGAAATAGAGCATCAAAACATTTCTGGGCCTTGATATTTTAGGAGAGTTTGGGACATCTCCAGAGTGGGCATGTGGAGGGTTCCCTTTCCCAGGAAAACATTTGCCTCCGTTCATTTTCAGAACAGGGCTTCTAAAATTTCAGTGGTCTTTAGCTGCAATGGATCTCTCCAACACAAAAATCTTCTCCCATGATATTACTTCCTATATAGTGTTGGTGTAGATAAAGTCACTGTGGTCCTCACAGCTTTGGGTGTATTGCAGAGGCGGCAACGCTGATGCGCAGCAGTTTATATATAGAATCAGTAACTGATATACCTACTACGAGCAGAGCTATAACAAGTAACATCTTTAACTGTTATGAGAACAGTTTGAAAATACGTTCTTTACTAACAATGCCTGAAGGTTGTTTTTGTTTCATTCAAGCTTAAGAATTGCTGCTTTTTCATGTGTGGCATGATTAGAGCAGGGATCTTTGAGTCAGCTTTTACAAATTAGGAATTTTGTTCCCAGCTACTGTATTCCTAAGAAATCTGGACATCACAACAGATTATATAGGCTTGTGCTTAGCTTCACCAGATGGTTAGTCGCATGGAGGTCATTTAGCTCCGGCGAAAGGATTGGCTCTCTGAAATGATTTGCCTGACTGCATGCGAGCGTGGCACGAAGGCCGCAGACGGCAGAACTGTTACCTCTGCCCTGCAGCTGCCAGTCTGTGTGCAAAACTTGCAAGGCGAAGGTAAGTGTTAAGCAGGGCATGCTGCTTTTGCACGTTTCCCTATTTCCTTGAAGAGTTGCCAGGGATCTTATTGCCATTCCTAATTCAAGTATCATGGGGACATGCAGAACTTTAAGTCTTATTCCTACCTTAGCAGCAGTGCATCCCATTTGACAGGAAAAAAAAGAACACAGTGGGCTTTATATACTAATCACCTATTGAAACTTTGATTTATTTTCATACCTTTGGTCTCAGGAGAACTAGAAATACAATGCAAAGGCTTTTAAGTACTTTTTTTAATTAGCATTTCAAATGAAGTCTTTAACCCATCACACTTCAAGCACTAGTACAAGAATCAAAGGCAGAAGCAGGGGAAAATGTCAATTACTCTTCCATAACAACTGCGAATGATGTTATCGCTACAGATATTAAAGCCATTTACTTGCACCACCAAATAAAAGCTCTGCGTAATTAAAACATATGGCTGATATTAACTGAAAAAAGGGACAGGAAATTGAACATTAAAGGTGACTCTGCCCTCGATTCACTCTACTGGGAGGGAGGTAGTGTTGAAGTGTGCTGAGTGAAAGATGGACTGGCAGCCTTATCTCTGAATTTCCTGCCTTTCCTCAGTTACTGTTACAACCTGCCTGTCCAAGTGTTACAAAACAAAAAATGCTGAAGGGTTGTAAAACCTGATTAGATGCTGTTAAAGAGTTTGACTATATTTAGATGCTAAATTCTTCAGAGTAAAGAATCAGTTCCCTCCACCCTCTGTATTTTTGCCATGGAAAGAATAGTTGGGGCTTTTAATAAAACAGTTGTTCAAATATCACATGTTTAATGAAGTCAGTGGAAATTTCCATTCCTTCATTTTTTTTTTTTTCTGAAAGGCTATAACCCAGAGAGCTATTTTCTGGAAGCACTTGCCCAATCCCATTTAAATAGAAGTGTCTTTTCAAAGTGCGTATGAGATTAGTTCTTCTGACAGCCTGTGTAGAGCTACCTTCATCTATACTAAGTGAAGATCTGCCTTACTGTTTTATGGTTTACCTGAGGTAATGCTGATAACTTCCTCCCCCACTTTTTTAACTCTTCTTCATGCCAGTTTTGAACCAATACTTAATGAGATTAACTACATCATTTTACTTAAAGAAATGATTAATGCTGTAGAAATGCTTTACTGTCCTTGCATTTAGTGCCCATCGCAACATTTTTTTTTTTAATACGAACTTTCTGACAGTTTGTTATGAAGTAGCCACATTAAAAATTTAGAAGGATAAGCTATTATCAGATTCTAAAAAAAATACTGTAAGCCATGTGCTTTTCTTAAAAGATTAGTGACCACATTAATTCTTTAAATAAATAGAAACTTTGGCAAACAAATATGCCAGAAAGGAATCCAGTCCTCTAAGTGTGTGCAGGAATGATCCTCATTAAAATTGGTGAGAGTAACAGCTCTTTTCTGTTAACGTGAATTTGCAGAACCTAGCTGCCACGTTATCTTAGAAATACGTATTCATACCAGTCAGGTTACATCCCTGTGAACTTATTCTGGTTGCAATTTCTTGTTAATCAGCTGAAAATCTCTTCAGCCCTAAGATAAGATGTCCATATAAAATAAGTACCCACATGATTCTTTGTATCTCTGTAGGATTGCATTAAAAGCCTAAGCTTAACTTTCTGGAGATTCATTTCCTTTTATTTTGTTGTGCTTATTATAAAAATGATTCTAAATCCTAGTTTGGTATTCCAGGCCATGAGATGCAGATGAGATCTTGCCTTCAGGTAGCTGAAACAAACTCTTTTCTGCACTTTTTCAATATATTTATCAAAATAGGTGCTTCATTACTCCTTTAATCTCTAAATAGGAACACAGAATATTCTCTTTATTTTTGGTTTCTTGTTTTGTTTTTGATTATGTTTGGTTCCAGAGCCCAGTTACTGAAAGAATAGGTGCATTGGCTTTCTCAACCTACAACTAAATACATATTTGAAAACTGAACACGCAAAACGGCAAAATTCTTAAGAGCCTCTATTTATTTCAGAATACCCCTATATTTTCAGTGTCACATGCAACCATTTTTCATTTTCAGAACTAGCAGCCCCAAAAATGAAAGGGACAAGCCTGTTCCCACTGCCTCAGGACCCCGATGCAGGTAGACACATCATCAGCCTATGGTTTGCAGTCAGGTCACATTTTCGGCATGGAAAGTTTGAATTACAAAACCAGGTCTCACTTATTCTTAGAGGCTGTGGCTTGCTGTAATTCATTTCCATAAGCTCAGAATCTGTAATTTATATAACTGTCTAAAGGAAAACTAGAATTGAGTGCATTAAGCAAATAAGGATTTTTTTCAGCAATATCTAATATTCAGGATTCTGCCATGATATTGGTACTTGGCATACTCTATATGTGTCCTTTTTGTGTTTCCTGCTCTTCTACCCTTGGTACACTTAGCATCATGGTTATTGATTTATAACTGTATAGAGACATCCATGGAAATGAAAGGAAGCTTTTTGTTTCAGAATTAATTGTCCGTGGATCTGTAAGATTGCAATAGGAACAGCATGACCATCTGTAGTGAGTATGTTTGATTTTAGACATTTAGATTATAAATCAAAGTGAACTTAGTACTCCTGAAAGACACTAGTACAAAAAGTCCAGAGACTCAGGTCACCCATTATCTGCAGAATTGATACAGTGCAAATAACACCACTGAAAATTGCTACAAGCCCATCTCTTTTATAGAGGTAACTCATTCACTGGGTGCTAATGCTGCTCAACCTTCTGTGTTCCTTCCTCTTTGTACTGAAATCACAAGTGAGAATTCCCCATTTGAGCATTTTGGCCCAAGAATTCATATAATTAAATGTTGTTTTCTGCATATTGTCTAACACCAACTCACCTTTCATTAGCAATTATTAGTTACTAGGGGAATATATCTGTAAGTCATCGGCTGTTGGATAAGGCTCACTTGTTTTCCATGAACTAGCTTTCCTGCCCTGGTAAGAGTACTTGCTTACATTTGATATTGGCTCTTCTGTTAAAGACTGAGATTTACCTCTCTTGCTGTCTCTCTCTTGTTTCTTTCTTTCTTTCCTTCCATACAGAAAAATTCGTAAGAAGTTCACCAGATTGCAGCTGCAAAGAGCTTCCAGAACACCTTGTACTACAATTATTGCGAAGACAAAGTCTCTCATGAACAATAGGCAGGCACAAATAGAGCCTGAAACTATCATGCACTGAAGATTGCAGCGACAGCACCATAATTGTGTCCAAATCATGTTTAATTGTGAATGCAGATACAACAGGACCTTCCACAAGTAGATGAAAGATAGAAACACTGCAAGGCCAGACTGTGGCTGGGCTTTGTGTTCTGGGCAGAATCCAACAGCAGCCCTTGTGTCTCCCCATCTCAGCAAGGGCTACTTCTGGTTAGCCAGGCTAGCTGATCTCCAGTTGTCCTCCTGTTCTTCCCATCAGCAGTCATTAGAGTTGGCTGGTCAAGGAAGGACAGGCACTGAACACGCTGCAGTATGGATCCCCCCTCCGCATTTGTCTGAGCCTTTTAGTGGGGTGATGCAAAAAGGTGCAGTTTTCAGGATGATTGTAGTGCTTTTAAAGCAGGATTTAGCCTTAAGAGGCTGCTTTTTCAAAATCAGCTGCAGACTTTGGGTGTTTGCATTTTTCAGTGTCAGCTTCACTCACTTTGGATTAGGTTTTCTGAAGTGTTGAGCATCCAGAGCCTCAAATGAGGACAAGCTCAGCTGTTCAGAAACTTAGACCAATTCTAAGTCTGGGCACTTAGGCAGTGCCCAGAATTAGTGGCCAGTTTTCATATTCTGACCATATTAACTTTGGATAATATGCCAGAAAATATTCTATGTGACAGTGAATATCCAGGTGGGCTAGTTGCTTATGTAGGAACTGGTCCCATTGTCTGTATTTTTGCAACCATCCATCTGTTTCTTTGGGTATTTCTAGCGTTTCACGAATTCTACTCTGAATAGCGAAAACCAGCAGAATGCCATTCCCAATAAAACATGAAGAAATAGAACTTTTCCTATCAGAAATGCCTCTCCATAAAACAATTTTACATTTCAATACATCAGGATGAAAAGGTGTGTCTTGCAGAATGCCTTGACATTCATGATTGTAAGGCTGCAGATGAATACTTGCCATGGAGAGATGATGTGCCTTTTGAAACTATTTGTAGGAAACTGTCAGTCCCGCTGCAGGTGGGAATGACAACAGAGGCAGGTCTTTTTTCTACTCAGGTACTTACAGGTTAACAAACTCTGCCCTACTTTGCAATCAAGAAGCAACCAGCATGTAGTACTGCTTTGTAAACTTAGATGTGTTGATTATCTGAGGTGGTTTTTGTCCTTCAACAGATTTGATTTCTGTATGGCTTTAAGGTGTAGTCAGACATTGAACACATCATAAGCTGAGACAACCTTCAAGACTGTTTTTCTGGTTCTTTGCTGGGTAGCTCTAACAGTATTGTATAGATGTCAGCTCTGTGCTTAGAATGACAATGACTCAAGTGGTATCTCATGCCTCTGGGTGGTCCCCAAAGGAGAATTTCTCCCCCCATGTGATTTATGTTCTCAGCCTGAAATAAGTCTGTGACATCAGCCAATAGCTAGCTGCACTGTCAGTGTAGGATTTTGAGTTATTAAGACAAAGTCACCCAGGTGTTTCCTCAAGAAAAGAAAGCATCTCTACTCTGCTGAAGGGACTCGCTGGTGATTTTCCTGAGTGATGGATCCGGGTCTTGTCCAGTGTCCTTCACCAGCAAGAAGAATGTGAATCTCAAGGAGACATTATGACAAGAAGTGCTTTTGGCATGCTGGACACCTCAGTGATTGTCAAAGATTTGGATTCAGTTGGAGAAGACCTGGGATTCATCTGCTTACAATTCCTTCCAGTAGCTTCCAAAGCATGCAGTCCCAGTGGGCTCCTCAATCCACAGAACCTGCTTTTTCCTCACAACAAGAGCGCTTTTCATCAGATAATGAGCAGAGACAACCTATTCTTATTAGCAAGAATTGCCTTTACTAACTGCGACATATGGAAATATCTTCTGTATAATAGCTTCCTCACCCATTAATGTAAAGAAAACACGATTATTCAGAAATCCATTTGACTGAAAGTATGAAAAACATGAACAGAAAGAGCTTTGTCTCCCTCCAGCATCACTGAAATCATACACAGCAGACTCATTTTCAATGTCATTAGATATAAGGTGGTGGATTTTGTCTGATTTACCCTGCCTTATTAAGCTTGTATGCAAATTCTTTCTTTTAGTCAGTGTACTTCAGTGTCTGACTAGTGCTTTGTAAAATCTTCGTGTACTCTGTTTTCTGCTCTTGACGAAAGTATTAGTATTTGTAATAGTCTGATGTGAAGTCACTTTTTTCTTCTCTCCCTCTGAGAGAGAGATTCATAACACAACTCCCTGTTATGCAGCCAGCGGCCTGATACAGTTATCTTTTGCATCAAATCCAAGGTAAGGAAGCATCCTCCTTTACACCTTCAATCTGAGGCACTTGGACACTGTCTGGACACCCTGGAGATGACACTGTGCCCCTGCATGACAGAGTCATTTCACAAGTTGCAACAACCTGCTCTGGGGAGGGTAAGGCAGGAAGGACGCTGCTCACTGGAGTAACTTCTGTCTTTAAACTGCTTTGCATGCAGCTGCACAGAGACTTTCTCGCCCCTAAAATGCACAAGTGCACAGAGAAATTATACTCCGTGTGTTGCACATTTGTCTTTTGCCTGTTCTCCCTGAATCTTATCTTCCTGCAAGATGTTCTCCACAGACGGATACCTCTGAGTTTCAACAGAAAGCATCTACAGAAGAGTGGTTAAAGATGTATTCTGTTGTGCTTGGGCATAGAGATTTAGCTTGGTAAAAACTGTCACACTTCTTTCCACAGTGTCACGCAGTTTCATGCTTTCTGTTAATCTTTTTTTCCACTGGCTAAGAGCAAAGATGACACATTCTACTGTAAGCTATAACAGTATATCCACAACAAACCAGAGCTCAGTACTGTTTTTATCAAACTTCTCAAGCTAGTTATTTTAAAACATATCTCAGTCATCAACCCTGAAACTGAGTCTAAACATAAACCTCAGAAATAAGGACAAGAAGTTTTGTTCTTACCGAGAATGTGAGCAAGAGAATCTAGCCAACATCATATTGCAATTTCAATATGATTTATTTTCTTGTTAGCTAAGTAACAAAGCTATATGAAAAACTGCCTCTCATCTTACAAATACGGGATTAGAAAACCATGCAAAGTGCATGATCCTTTTGTGTCCAGAGGTCTCATATAAAAAGTAGGAAGATCTTGTAAAACGCCTATGTTGCTGATTTCAAGTGTGTAACTACTTTGCTCTCTTGAAATATTTTGTATGTTGTTTATAGATTATTTTTAAAGGCCATGATTTAATGATGGACGCTTTGGGTTTATAAGATGGAAAAATGAGGTTTTCAAATACATAAGATTGCTCAAAATATGTTGGTGATATTAAAATATCATCCTTTACATTGGCGTTTTGTTTACAAGCAAATATTGCTTTTGTGTCTACAATCCTAATCTTGTATCAATGTATGAAAAACTGGAGTCGGTACTGAAACTCCCTCCAAATGATGAAGAACAAACAAGTAGTAGAAGCGGTGAAATGGAATTTGCACTTACATAACGTATACTTTTTATTATTCTAAAGTAAGCATGTTTTTATAAACATGATTTTGACCCAGTACTTTTGGAATTACTAAGGCTTAAGTAAATGGAATGGCTGCATTGTAGTATTTTATTATACTCACAGCGTAAACATTTCACAGCCTTATGTAGAGAACGATTATAATCCTTCAGAAACAGTTCATTGCAAAGCACAGTGGATGTTGTGTCTTTATATGTGTGTACTGCTACGGAGTGTCAGAATCCTCTGAAAATTTCAACAAAACGATATTCATTTTTCGTTTTCTGTTGAAGGTCCTTTATATAAACCATGCCTTCATCAACCAGAGTGGGTGTCAAGAGATCTCAGTTTATATAACTGCACAGTTGAATTTTTTGGAATAAGACAGGACTTTTTTATTCAAATGTTGCATATTGAGGGAGGCAACCTAATTCTGGATTAAGGAGGTTTGCGATAGGAGTTTTGAGGTCGAATTGTACAATGATCAATACATTTTCAGAATACGTTCCTGTTGTTATAGAGATTTAACTGTTCATATGGAAATACAGTATTGAAGAATAAATAAAAATGAAGCATGAAAGAGCTGTCATTTTAAAAATTCTATTGTTTGCACTGAGAAAGAATGGTGAAGCTGGGTGGCTAACTGCTGAGTGTTGGAGGACGTGGAGCACCTTTGAACTAAACATAGTAACTAATTTCATTTACATTAAAGTGTCTTTGTGTACAAACTTTGTGACTCTTGGCCCTTTTTGCAGGAAAAGACTTCATTGACATCATCCGATTTTATAGCTGACATCTGAACAGTCGAAAAACTGGATGTGATGAGTTGTTTAAACTGCAATGTATTTAGAGACAAAAGTAGCTGAATTGGGGATGAGTAAAGAAGACTCAGAAGATTGGGTGAGAAGTACTGGTTGTTGCATTGCGACACTGTACTTGGTCATTGCGTTGGTGTTTGCAGGTGGGACTTGTCCTTGGACTGAAGGGACTGAAAACTTGTCCTTTCTAATATCTCAGGTAATTTCCCAAACTAAATTGGATATTTTTTTTGCAGAGGAGGAGACACATACATGGGGCTTCTTCTATAGCATCTGGATTTATTTGACATGGTGAGTTTACATGTATTAGCCCTTCTGGGTGAAGAACACTGGTATCGAGGAGGGAATAATCTGTCCTTTGATGGAGTTGCTAGGGAAATGGGCATCTCTAACCACGCTTGCAAGAAGCTACATTCAAAAAGGAGATCCAAGACTCTCATTACTTAGAACATAAAGGCTTTCTATTGCTTGCCTGAGATATGTACTTGAAGTGAAAGGGCATGTGGTTACAGTGTTCTTCTCTCCTGTTGACTTTACACCATCCATCTCCAAAAACAAACAAACAAACAAAATCCCTCTACTCTCTGCTTCAAAGCATAAGCAATAGAAACATAAAACATTGGAGAGGGCTCTTTACAAGATATGAGTTCTTGTTTGGTCCTTGTCTAAGAAGAGCTTTCATAAAATGTTGGAAATGGAGAATACATTTTCTGAGAGACTGAGTTGCCGAGACACATTTTTATAAAGTCTGATGCATTATGGCTTTTTAAACAAAAGAAATCTAGCAGACTAGTGACTATTCTCATTTACATTTAAAGAAAAAGTCCTAAATAAGCTTTAGGGCTTTGTTATACTATAGCATAACATTGTGACAGAACCAAAGGTTGTTCAAAGAAGTGTGCATTCTTCATAAGCTGGTAGGGGAATCTTTTTGAAATTCCTCTTTTATATTATAACAAGTAAGCCAGGCCAAAGCTCTGCATCTGGCCTAGGGTTTCTGAGATGCACGTTCAGGTCAAATCCAGCTCATGTAGCTGGCATGTTCCTCAAGCGCTAGAACTAGCACTGATATTATGTGAGGAGGATTGCTTTTAAGTGGCTTTATAAAGTCTTGTAAGGACCAAAGTCTCCTGTAAGATATAATTCTCAGTCTCTATTGCTTTGGGTGATAAAGTGGGATGAGAACGATTACAGCCCAATTTCAATGCTGATGCTCTTCTTACCGAATTAACGATTCACAGCTGCAATTTTTTTTTTTTTTTTTTTTCATAAAAGCTAATTCTCAGTGAGCATGAAGAAGTATGATGGCTTCCTAATTTCTGAGCAGCCCTGTTTTCCCTGCATCCAAGCTATGTTATTACTTGGGAAATTTGCTCTGTAGTAATTTGAATCAATAGTTCCATGAATGCAGAGGAAGTAGCTTGCAACACCTTTGGGTTAAAGTGGCTCTTTCTCTAATACCCTCTGCATAGGCGTGTAAAAGAACATTCTATATAATAAGAGGAAGAAAGGAATTTCTCAAAGTATTTTTGTGAAGATTAGAGGTAACTAGAGATTGTTCAACCTTAAAATAGCTTCATATGGGATATTATTTTCTTTTGTTCCATGGATACAATTGTCAATGACTGATGGTTCATTATACCGCACAGTCTTTTCTGTTTCTGTTCTCTGGCATTTGCTTTTACTGTATTCATCAAATTGTTCCATTTGTGCCATTCATTCTATGTAGTAGTCACATACTATAGAAAGTAACTATTCATACTTTTTTTTTTTCCACTAAAATGTTCAGTAAAACAATTTATCAGGTCAGAAGCAATGGAAATTTAGAAAATATAATATTGGTGAAAGGCTTTTTGATTGGTTGGTTCTTTTTTCCTTTGTTCAGCAGGACACTGTAAAAAAAAAAAAAAAAAAAAAAAAAGATTTATTTCTCAAAGTCTTAATTTTCTGCAGTCATTAAAAAAGCAGAGTCAGAGTAGACTATTTCTCCAAAAAGTTTCCAGAGCTGGAAGCTCTGCTCTGTACAGGGAAGTGCTTTGATTTGGCAGGAGAGCAGTCTAGACTTCTGTTAGAACTTCAATCTGTTTTCAGTCAGTGGATTGAATGAAGAGCAGTTACAATGTACCAAGGACCCTTAAGATTTGTCTTTAATCCATATGGTAGTTGCGGTGCACAGCCAGATATCTGCCATATAACCTGTCTGCTTGGTGTGTCCATCACCAGCAGTGCATTGCTGTCTTGTTCTGTGGCAAGGGAAGGTTCCCTGGCACTGCTGAAGTTTGGAGTCTAGTAAGTGGTTCAGCCTGGTTGAGCCTGCTATAGATTTCTATTCCACTTTGGCACCAGTGGAATAAGCTGCTAACCCTCTTATTTAATGGCATATTTGGATCTGCTCCTTTTCTGGTTCCTTTCCCTCCTGTTTTATTCACCAGTGCTCAGGCATCCTAATTCTTCATTGCCTTTAACCCTCATCTCCAACAATGAGTTTTAGCTTCCCCCCCCCCTCAAAATGAAGTAAGAAAGATTACGGTTAAGATGGTAAAGGCATCTAGAAGTCTACTCCCACCTTCTTCATTTTTCAATTTAAGACCAAATTTTATTCAATTATTCCTTCCGTCATACCTTCCTTTCTGTTGCTCTGCTGATAAAACTTCATCTTATATGCCAGGATCTTACTTGGAGTATGACATAGTTTTCAAAGTCATAAATTTGTACCCATCAGGCAGTGAACACTTGACATGGGCTTATGGATCAGCAAAAGTAGATAGTATATAGCCCAGATCATTGGAATTCAAGTCCAAGCTATTTCTCTAAACTTGCCCAGCTGCTGAGGTGTTTGGAGACAGTCTTCGTAGCTTTCATTCCAAAGAAAGGGTCTGCCACAAACTTGGAATTTTGAAGTGTATTTGGCTTTTTCATCCTTCCTTTAAGGCTTAAAGGAGTTCTGCTGTAGGGTTTGGCTCAAGTTTCTCTCTTGCACATGCTTGCCAACCTGTACTTTGAGATGCTATTTGAATGTTGAGTAGCTTTCTTCTGTTTTCTGCATATGCGGTTTCAATGTGAAAGATTTCAGTAGAAAAATATAAATGAAATGACTGTCTTCCCTTGATGCACTGATGAGAATCAATTGCAGTTGGTTATTATTTTTAAATAGCAGTAAATTTGAGAAAACCTGACTCACTAGCTCTTTTCATTTTACTTATTTATTTCAGCCTTCTGCCCATCTGGGCCAACCTACACATACTGTTCAGAAACCAGTGTGAAAACTCATTGGTGCCCATCAGCAAAGTTCAAAACATTCATCTAGATAGTCCAGCAAGGTGCTGTCTGGTGTAGTACACCCTGGCCCTGTCTTCTCATAGGAAAAATCCTCAATAAAAAAAGGTAGCTTTGCTCAACATTCATCACACCTCATGCCTGGGAGTGCAGCCGATAGAATAACCAAAACACTCCCATTCAAGCTTTCAGTTTTCTGGATACGCAAATTTGGGAACAACATGTAAGACTGCATAGTTGTATAGACAGAGAAATCATTTCCTGAGTATATCAATTTATCCTGTCTAGGGATGTTCTGCAAGAATCCTCCCCTCATGATAAGACCTGTAGAATTAATCTCTGTAAAGTTTCATGAAGCTCCTAGAAAGGGCTTCTGTTCAAACCCCTGCATCTGTGCTAATCCTCTTGAAACTAGCAAAGAATCCTGAAGCAGGATTGTAGACTAAGCTGGTAAGCTCTTTAAGTTAAGGCTAATATCCTCCTGTAATTATTAAAAAGTACTCCTTAGACTAACAGCTTTGTGTCAATGCCTGTGCTATTAAAAGGGGGTTGGGGGAAAGATGCAGGAGCTGGTCTGATAGATACATGGTCTTTCTAAATGCGGGCACAGGAGGGGCTGTCACCACACTAATTCCTATAGAAGGGGTGTGCTCTTGTCCAATGCAAGGGGAAGAAAAAGAGAGTATTCTTTTGCTTTGAATCAATGGGTGGGTGGATAGTGAATTTAGCTTCTTATAGTCTCCCCACATTAAATCTGTGGTGGTTTCTATTCATTTTTTAAAATGCTTTTCCTTTCATAGGCAGAAGGATAGGGTAATGCACTGAAAGGAATGGGTGCTTCTATGTGACGAAACTGCTGGCTCATTATACACAAACAGGGAAGTTGAAATGTTATTTGCAGAGGATAAAGTTGAACTTTGCTCATGATTTTATGAACTTCTTTATTGCACAGTTCTCTTTCTGCAAACACCACTTGACACTCTCTTTACCTTTTGTTATTTCCAGCAGTTTAGAGTCATCAAGATTTTTTTTTCTGCTGAACTGATAAAGCAGCAGGTGTTGACTGAAAAGAATTATTTTCCCATTTTGTGCAAATATTTAAGGGGTCTTGGGAAACACTCTGCTCTCAGACCTCCATTCCCTGAGACCACTGGTTAGCAGTTCCAGAATAATTCGTCATCAGTTTTGTAAAACTAGCTGGTAGCTGAACCAGGCTAAGGCTGTGGGCTTGGTGTTCACATTGCAAATAGCCAGGCTGGCTGCAGGAGTCATTCTGTAACTGCTGCTTTCTACTAACACCTCTTCTGGAGGTTTCTGCCCTCTCAATAGAAAGAATTATCATGGGCTCTGTTGTATCTGCTTCAAAAGTTATCCTGAAAAACAGCCTTAAGTGTATCATATTTTCTGAAATGAATAAATGAGGATTCATGCAAATCCAGTAACAAGGAGGGAGGGGAATAGAGGAACTTCTGAAGACAAACAGCTCAGCCCTGTAACATATTCAGCTGCACAGCTAGATCTGGAAGAGGACATCTACCCACAGACTAATAAAAGCTCTGCGTTTAACTAAAGAGTTATTAACCTTGCAGAAATAATTTTGCATGAAATGTTATTAGGATATTGAAAAAAAAATAGAAAAGATCTGAAGTTAATCAATACCATGTCATCAGCCAGGTACAAAGATCTATACCATATCTGAGTATTTTTCTGCTTGTGACCAGCCCAGCACTACTGCCTATGTCTGCTCCTCTCCAATTTTGTGTTCTCATCTGACTCTGATGGTGACCAATGCTGCTCTGTCACTGCCAACTCTGGAGGATGTATCAGACTTCAGTCAAGACTGGTTGGCTGTTAAGCAGTGCCAGTCTCAGAATGGCATTTGTTTTTTCTCTCTTCCTTGGCCCAAAGAGGCCTAGTTAGCTCAAAATTCAGGGTGCTGCCAGGGTAAAGGTTAGTGACATAGCTGGTAGAGTTCATCTGTTTGAAATGTCTGACAGTTTGATAACTTTGCCATAAACTGATAGCTTTATCCAGTATGATCACGGAGAGGGAGATAATTTTATTTTCAGATGTTTCCCCAGCCAAGTACTGTCATGAACACAGCCAGTGAATTTCTGATGGTAAAATGTATTTTTCATGATGTTTGTAGTTGTGTATTTCTATTTGTGTAATTTATTCAGCTTTCTGTAATGTTGGATGCTACAAGTGAGTGTCTGCAAAACTGCCATAAATATGCAACTCAAAATCAGTAGGGATTATGAGCAAGGCAAGTGAAATATGATCTTAAATGCATGATTATCAGTACTGAGGAAGAAAATCAGTCAGATAAATAGGCACATTTTCCTGACTTTCTGTGAGAAATACTGCAGAGGAATGATGTGTACTTTGATAATGTCATGCAAAGTTTATCAGACTTGCCACTCATTTTTTAGCTTGAGCACCATCTAGTGTGCATGATAATTTTAAAAATAAATAAAGGGGGAGTTCATCATAGCATTTAGAGTGGAAGTCCTAGCATGTTTTCAATGTCAAAAGGTAAAAAACACATCAGCTTAAATCCTGCTGACCTTCAGTAATACAAGCTTCAAGCCACTTGGGCACTCTCATGAGTTGTCCCCTGGTTTTGCTTTTATGTCTTCCTTAAATACATGTTTTCACTTCAGATAAATACAAGAAATGAAACACATAAAAACTAAATGCATCTATTTACTTGCAGATTTAAAAAAAAAAATCAAAATGCAAATATGTCTTGCATATTCATGCAAACGTGCATGTGGCCTCCTGCACATTGCTGTGAGTTGATAGTGCCAGCTCTACCAAATCCCTTGCGTTCAGCTGGCTCGATCTTGGCAGATGTTCTCTAGCTCTTGCCCAGACCTGGAATGCGGTCAAAGATGAAGCTCTTCCCTGTGTGCCCAGATTAGGGGGCAGCGTGTTTGAGACGCCCAGCGTGCTGTTACTTTTCCCATTAGCGTCGCTGTCTGCGCATGCGCTTCATGGCACGCTACGGGAGAGGCCCCTTGCTAATCACCATTGCTAATGAACTTCATCCCACTGCTTAGGAAACACTCTGTTTGCCCCTGTGCTGCAAACTCCTCCTGTCAGGAGCTTCTGCCTTCTTTCCGGTCACCTCCAGTCCCTCGGTATTGCAGGGCTGAGCACAGAGGATGGGCAGCGCTGTTAGGTTTTTTGCTGTTATGTCATGAAATAACCAGGAACTATGCATGCAAGACAGAATTTTTTGAGCTACTGAAAGCCAAATCTGATAAAAGTACACACACACACACAATCAACTTTTTAATAAGAGCAGAAAGAAGGCTTATTTGCAGCATCTCTCTTTCTTGGCTTAAACAAGGTAGGAGCGTTCTGGAGAGGTCACTGATTTCAGTGGGCCCGTGCGTTCCAGCAATTCAAGAGCTCTCTGCTCTCATCTGATGTCCCTGTGTGACCTAACTACACTGAAATATTTCAAATCAATAAATGAAATTTTTAATGCTTCACAGACATATCTGGATATAACTTTTGAAACTGACCTCTCATCCCTGACTCACTGCCCAGACTTCTGGTCTCCAGCAGAGCATGAATTACCAACTTTTCATAAGGCTACACATTAAATGAATTTTCAGAATTTATTGTCCAGACAATAAATGATAAAAAATACATTACGCTGAGCGACTACATTGCCCACTGGGGTCTCAATGGGGTTTGAATCTATTCGAGTGTGTGGGAGTTCCCTACAGCCAAGGGAATAGATTGAATAAACATTCATTTCAGGGTGAAACTCTAGTGAGAGTTACCTGCTCTCACCCAAATACTACCCAAATAGCAAATACCTTCCCAAAACACTTCTCTCTTTCTTTGGACTGTGCTGACTATGGTCTACACAACCTGAGGTAACCTCTTTAGTCAGAGGAAGTCATCTCTTTCCGGTTGTTTGAGGCAGCCTAGGAGTGAAATACTCAGTGGAAAATAGAGTGGGCTAGAAAGAAAAGCACGGATGGCTCAAGGTAAATTCAGGTGAGTTGGTAGATAAATCCAGAATGCTGCATATGCATGAATATAAAGAAAAAATGTTGTTAAAACTTGATATTCTGCTCTCAAGAATGGAATGGTATATTTAATGTCTGGTAGTTTTACGATGTTTACTCATGCTCAAATTGTAATATCGATACTGTTTAATCATTCATAAGGCACTAATTCAATTTTTATATCAAGAAGGAAAACTTATCTGCAAACCAGATGTTGTGTTTGATCTGAACTTCCATGGGTAAATTGATTTCAAAGGCACACAAGTGTGTACCTTGTCAGAGGCTGGAAAGGGAGCAGGAACTGCTTCTTTTCTATAAGTGGAAATAGATGAAGAGAACAACAGCAAAGTGAATTATAAGGACCGTAAAGCTCCCTTGCGCACACACGCACACACGTATATCAAAAGACTTGCGGTCTCCTACAAGACTATTACTAGAAGTGGAGGGGGAATGGAGCATGGAAAATGCTGCAGACATCAGGGTTAAGCGCGGCGTGTTTTGCCGCCAGCACTACAGGAATTGCTTTGCTTAGCTGAAGCACGCAGAACAGACAGAGTTCAATGATGCAGTCTCTTGGAAAGCTCTGCTTCAGTGATTCGCCTTTCCGAGTGTAATCTCTGAAAAGTTTCACATTTAATTCCTAGGTCTTCCAATTCCTGGTCTACAGTCAGCTATTAAAAAATTATCTTTATGGAAAAGAACCACCTCCCATTAGTGCTTTACTGGAAATATAGGATTTCAATATCTCACAGGGGACTTTGCTTTATCACTTGGACTATAGTTTGGGAGCCCTTCCATTCTGCATTTTCTTCCTGGAATAAGCAAAATTGTAATATTTGATGAGACTTTAAAACGGAGTTTCTATTTTGCAAGCAGAGATGTATTCATTTCTCTTCCCAACATGTGGTTTTAAAAACACTTAGATTTCACCTAACTTCATTCTTCACCAGTAGCTTTGTAATACTACAGGGCCGGGATTGTTTTAAGTCTACTGAGAGAGAGAGAGAGAGAGAGAGAGAGAGAGAGAGAGAGAGAGAGGGCGGGGGACAGGGATCTTGAGAGACACAGTGTAATTCTGTAAAAGTCATTTTTGTTGTCATTTTGTTTCAAGGAAAAAAATAACAGCTGTATCCCATGAGCATATCATCTCTCCAGCGATGTTTATGTGCTGTTGATATCACCTGTGAAGTGTCCCGAAATGTTCAACTGTTTCTCTGAACGTAAACGAGTACTTCTTTCTATCAGAGCCTGAAAGCCATACATATTTGCATTTTCTCACCCCATAATTAACTCTTGAGAGCAGTCCCAAGAATTCTTGAAATCTTGCTGCTCTCAGAAAAATGAAATGGCCAGCTTTATGAGAAAGGGTGAGTTTAACAGGCGCGTTTCATATAATGACTCTGAATGGGGAATTTAAGACCAAGTGGGAAGCAGACTAACATTTGGCCTTGGTTGTACTGAAAAGCATGTTTTATCAAAAAATCCATCTGCAATTTTTCATATAGGTCTACTGCACGTTGTGCTTTTAGGTGTAGTTTGATTAAACTCTGTTAATCCCTTCCCTGTTCCTGCCTGGTCATTAATGTGACCAGTATTGTCTTTTTTTTGTCTGTGTTATTCCTGAAGGTAATTGCCTTAATTAGTGAGATAACAGAAAACAGACATAGACAACAACGCTTGTTCAAGCATGTGTGGTTTTTGTGGTTCTGTGATGTCTAGAAGCACTGCCATCAGGAGGGCTGTAGCCCAATAGTAGGACTGTGCCTTATAACATCTCCCAGCTGCAAGCTTAACAGGGCATTTCAGACTGAGGCAGCATCATCGACAGACCCTTAGTGCATTCTTTAAATTTTTCTTCGCTAGTGGGAATGGTCTAGCCTGAGACAGCCTAAGTGGTTCCCTTTTATGGGTATTTATTGTTTTGAACTGTTGCTACTGAGCCATCACAATTTTAAACCCAGCATATGAAAGTAATCAGACCTCAGCTGTAGTTATTCTAGACTAAAAGCTACAATTCAGCTACAAATCAGTATCTGCTCTATCAACAGCTGAGCTATCCCAGCAACAGGATCACCTTTATGGAAGAGGAGAAGCAGCCATGAAACCAGTTCATGGCAACCCTTCCCTTTTCCTTTTTGGAGCCCGTAAGCAGATAAGGTTCTTGCTTCAGCCTTTGTTATGACACCTAATTATGGTTCTAGTAGTGGATATACTTTTCTTTATTTACATTTCCTGGCCCATAGCAAAGATGTTCTTTTCCCTCTCCAGTCCCACTCTCTGAAGTACTGGTTGCTACTGTTTCCAGAGATGTCTAAACTGCTCAGCACCTCAAATGAGTTCCTTGTGCATAATGACTGCTTAAAGAAGGTGTAAGGACACTGCTTTGCCACTTCGACAACTACTGACATCAGTGGAAAAGAACAGAAAGCGAAACAGAAATCCAAATAATTTGTTAAGTTTAAATGATGGTGCTTTACTCAGATTTTACATTACTGCAATTTGCAGCAGGACAACTGGGAACTGTCCTTTTGCAAGGTCTCCTTCTCCTTACGTCATTTTTAAATTATTATTTATTAATTCAATGCATCGCTAAAGTTAGTGTGCTATACGCTAACTTGTCTTAGGAGTGATTTCTGGTTCTGGAGATGAACAGGAGAAAAACACTGTAAAGAATCAACTGAAAGAAAAAGATGTGTAAGGACAGCCCAAAGCGGTGCTCTCTTTTTGGTGTGCTGTATTAAGAGTCTGAATAGGCATTAAATGCATATGTAAGGGTCTCCTCCAAACTCTCAGTAGTTAACACAGCTCAGGAGAAATGGGTATTTCACTGCAAGCCTTAACCAAGACAGATCTCCCCATGATTTCAGTGGGGAACAGGAACCTGTGGAGATCAGGAACTAGATGCAATCTATCTGAATTTTGCTTCTTAAAACAACTCCTGTTTCTATAGGTTTGTCAGCATGGAGCCTTGACTCTATTCTGTTCCATCAGATGTTAGTTGGGAGCCTATGACAGTCAGCTCTGTTTTGCCTCTCTTTTAGGTGTCGGTATGACGAAGGAGGCCAGTAAAAGAAATATGAGAAACTCCTAGAGCTGTGAGCTGCTTCCAGGTTTGTTGTGAGAACACCTTGGCCATCTTTGGAGTTTCTAAATGGAGAGTGGATGGGGTAGCTTTGGTGTGATCCATTCCCAAGGGAATGTCTGCTCTTCTTCCTAGAGCAGACAGTTCAGCAAATTCCACTGTATTAGGGAAGACAGGGCAGCTAAGGTATCCTTAGTGTACTGAGGATATTGTGTGCCATATCTGCCCAGAGTGAATGGGTAATCTAATACCTGAAAGGACAGAAATATCACTTAGTACAAAAAGCAGAAGTTGAACTGAAATGAAGGTGAAATTTTCCAATGAGGAAAACACCTGTGATTTGTATTAGAATTTTATATTAGCATATATATTTGGCTATTTGCTCTGCTTCACCACTTAGGAACCTCATTTGCTTTTGAGTTTCTAGATGTTCAGTCAATAGCTGTGGCTGAGAAGAACAAAAATGGTTTTTATGGGTCTGGGCTTTGCTGTAACAGTACACAATTTCACCTTTGAGATCTGCTTTGGGACAATATGTAAAGAATATATGGCAATTAGATCAAATACAAAAAGAAGTCTCCAACTTCCTTCTTTTCAGATATGCCACAGTGCTTTGCTGTTCTGTAACAAGCACTGGCTGCCCATGGTGTTTGTATCTGTGGACAAAGTGCCCAAAGTCACTCAGTGAGTTGCAGAGCAGGCCCCCAGCTGGGCCCCACTGACAGGGCAGGTTGAGTTAACAGGGCTGGGAAGGGACAAGCTGATGCCCTTCTTGCATTTCTTAGAAACCTGGAAGCCGTTCCCTGAAATAACTATCATCAGTACGGATAAAAGTTATTAGGGATTTTAACAAGGCACAGAGAATAATATAATATAGAATAATATAATATAATAATGCTCTTTCCCCTGCCATATTGGAGGAATGTTACAGGGTCAGGTTGTGAAGAAATAAGCTGTATGTGGGTGTCAAGAACAACCAAGATTATCACGTTTTGGTACTTGAGTATATAAGATCTTTAAGTACATCTCTCTTTTAAAGGTCTTCTTGTGTTTGCAGCATCAGTACTGTTGGAGTAGCGATGTGTCCTGTCTCTTGTCCCTTGAGTTGCTTTTTAGGTCAGATTAGTGCTTTCATGGTGGCCAGGGACTCTACTTTGTTGGACATCCACAGGACGAGGCAAAAAGGATCCGCACTCTTACTAAGGCCAGGATATGTTCCAGAGAGCAAGGGATCAGCCCAGCTGTCAGCGGGCAGCCCACTATAGGAAACTGCTTCCTGCACAGTGGGGCTGGACGGCGCAGCTGCTCCTCCTGGAGCCCATCTGCAGTGACACATCTGCGCGGTCCCGCAGCGCTGCCGCCAGGAAAGAGCTGCTGTGCCTTCCAGCCAGCGCTGACTCTGGCAGCCGCTCAAGGGTTCCGCATGGATTCTGGCTGTGACTTCAGACCAAAAGATTCTGAGTTCCACTGGAGTTGTGCTGGTGTAAAATGAGCGAGAATAGCATCTGCTTCCTGCTTGGTTTCAAATGGGCTTTAAATGAAGATGTCAGCTTGTATATATTGCAGATTATTCCATGCTAGTGATACAACAGGCCTGATGTGTACATACCAACATACAGAATGAAGTGAAACATTATCATGAACCTTTGTCAGTATATTCCAGGAACTAATCTTTAGATTACATGGATCCTGAATTAATTGTGTAGCAAACGCCACTGGACAAATTGTTATTTAGTTATTTCAGTGTATATTTATTCTACTGTTGTTTAAAAGTAGAGGATTTAAACAAAATTATAGATAATTAATAATGCATTATATAACACATTAACTGGAATGTGCAAAAGGAATTTTTTCAATTAGATCTCAGTAGCTTAGAAGACTATTAGGGTAAATATGGAAAATTGGATATTTTTAACCCTAAGTGTGTGCTACATTTGTCACTGCTATTGAATTTGTTGCAATTCATTTGAATTGCTATTTTTACTTAAATATGGAGCTAATTCCTTTTTTTTTTTTTTTTTTTTTTTTTAATAACAGGAAGCCAAGGAGAAAGCGGCAAACAACAAAAATGCATATAGGCTGTGCATAACCTAGATAAACAGCAAAGGAAATCTTTTCTTGTCAGCACCTTAGTTCAGGAAAATAATAATTCATGGATACTCTGAAAATCACCCTGAGAGAGAGATTATCCTTCATTCTTAAATGTGCAGGGGAAAATATAAAAAATGTGACACACTAAGTGCCAAGATGCTTAAAAGTGAAGCATCTCCCTTCTCTGCTTCATTCTCTAAGGCTTGCATGGAAAAAAATTTGGAGGCGAAGGGGAATCAGGCTAAGTTATCCAAGAAGTATTCACTCATTTTCCTACCTATATGAAACCAAGCCCATTTTGCTTTCTGATTTGCTTTCTGGTTTCAGGAGATTTCCATGTCACAAATATGAAAGAATGGGCTTCCAGAAGAAAAATAAACATAATTTAGTACCAAACCATGACAAAAAGAAATTCAATTTAGGACACACCTGAAACTAAGGAAAATGACAAAAACCTTATTTTGAAATTCAAAGAAATAGATGAGTTTTAAACATGAATTATATATTTTTTATGTTATAGAAAATTATAATTTGAGAACATGATATTAGGTCAACAATTTGTAAGTTTAATTTCAAGCATATCCTTAGAAATAAGGCTGTTAAAATATTCAAAACCTTATAATCTCTTCTTGCTCAAAATATTAAAGTAATCCTGAAAACATAAATGTATACCTAATGGGATAAAAAGAGAATCCCATCAGCTTTTCTACTTTCATAATACATTTTTAATCCAGAGATCTCCTGTGATCCTGAACTTAGTTCAAAGAAATACCACAAGCTTGCAAGTGTCAGGAAGCTCTTAATTTCATGGCATCATAGAACCATTACGGTTGGAAAAGACCTTCAAGATCATCGAGCCCAACCGTAAACCCGTCACCACCAGGGCTGCTAAACCACGTCCCTAAGTGCCTCACCTACACTTGAACACTGCCAGGGACAGAGACTCCACCACTTCCCTCGGCAGCCTGTTCCAATGCTTCCCCACTCTTTCCGTGTAGAAACTTTTCCTAATATCTAGCCTGAATCTCCCCAGGTGCTAATGCATATGGTTTCATTTTGGTAGTTGAACACTTCATGTCAAACTTTACATAGGAATATCATTAAGTTGGTTAGTCACGGCAGTAAGATCCTTTGGTCAATGGCTTTTGCAGAGTTCCGTACAGACCCACGGTAGTATTAAATGCAAAAACATGTATGATGTTTCAGAATTTTTGGGAAGTAATGATTACTCTCTGTAAATACATAAGTGTAATTAACTCATTTCTTTTGTTGTTGGCTACATTAAAAAATTAAGGTAAACATTTCTAAGAAACAGCTTAAGTCTCTGAAAATCAATACTCAAAAAATACATTGGAGATATCTTGCTGCCCACATGAATTTTCACAGAAGCTGAATTGATCATTTTGTTGTTGGTAATGTACCAATAAATATTTCTATTTCAAAGACTGGAAAGAGTCTTCTATCAGAAAGGGAAAAGCACAAATAATTGTCATTACTCTAAATCTTTCCTGTGCTGGAGGTATTCAGTCCCCATCTCACATGATAATATTGTATCTAAACCAATTATTCCACATAATGACAGTAAGGGGATGGTAATGGCTCTGTCACGGTACAAATGTTTCTTCCTTTCAAAGTAAGTGTCTTGGCTTTGCCTTGTTTGTTGACAAATGTGAGGGATATGGTTTATTATGGAATAACATGGCAATCTCTCTGCACTGACTTACAGGAGCCTCACTGGAAGCCAGCTTCTCTCCCAGAGGTTTCTGCGAGGCAAGGAATGCCTTTTCCTGACAAAATGCTGAACAGCACCACGCAGGCCACATTCCTACTGCTTTGCAGCTTGGGGCAAGCCTCTACGTATATGTCTGCTACTGTTTCTACTGTCTTCTACTGCTAGTAAATGATAATTTTAGAGACAACAGCCAGAGAAAAAAATAATTTATTTTTTAACATTCATTGTGACAACAAAGAAAAATTCAAGTCCTATATTGCCTGAGACTTCCCCAACTTAGACATAATTTCTTACACTGATTAACACAACTGATTAGCATGTGTTGAGCATACTAGGCAGCTTGCAGTGCCTTCAATTGTGAGATATCCCTATGATATCTAATGTTTTTTTTTTTTTTTCAATCCTTAAAGTCCCTTTTAATTAAAAACTGAATATTTAAGTCCTTCTTCACTCAAAACTGACTTTATTTTTGTCATTAGCTATAGACCCCTTGTAGTTGAACTGCAGGTAGTCTTCATACCTATATGCTGCATTTGTAGGTTTGTGTGCTGTGATCCTAACAGTATCCTGAAATGACTTTAACCAGGAAATGGAATGTAATTAAAGACACAGACCATGAAAAACAGAAGGATAGTGACAGTGATCAATGAAAATTATACAGGACCATTAAACACCTTCTATTGCCATAAAAGAAGAGAGGCTTAGTAAGAGCAGCGCGTAACCAAGCTCTTCAACTAACGAGGTTTCTCAGTGTATTTGAAGCTGATTACCTGGACGTGGGCAGCACCCCACACTGCAAGTGCTACAGGACAGGTAAGGACATCAAAACAGAAAGGAGAGGCAGAAGGAAATGTTACCTCCCCCACCGCTCCTGCCCCTGCTTACAGGTGGGAGCTGCCCTAAAATGGCTGCCCCACAGTGGCTGCCCTGAAATGGCCATCCCAAAATGGCTGCCCTCCGGTGGGTCGCTGTGGTGGCTGAATGTGCTCAGGCTGGTGGCTTGGGATCGGCAGCCCTAGTCCTTGCTGCTGATCTCCATAATGCTGCGCTCAGAAACTAATGTGCAAACTGGTGCTGTTGTAAAACCTCCAGAGCTGCCACTGGAGGCACTGTGGCGTGTTGCAGAGGTACCTACTTTGCAGTGGCTTCTTTTTTGGTGATGCTGGCAGTCAAACCTCCCACCCGATGGCCTTCTGCTTTAGGGGAAAAAAACCTTCTCAAAATCCAGACCTAGGTCAGTTACTTTAAAAGCAACTGGACCTAGCTGTTGCTATGGGAAAACTGTTTCTGGTGGTCCGTGGAGCAGCTAATGGGAGCAGCGGGGCAAGTTTTATGCCCGCCCGGTGGCCGCCTGTTGTGCAGTGGCAGATGGTGTCAATGCGTCTGCAGTGCGAGAAGGGGCTTTTTGCTGGACTGAAGCCCTAAGGACTACATTAGTGACCCATGGTGCTGCACTTTACAGAGACTTCTTTTACAGTGAACCAGAGTCCCGTAAGAAATATTTTTCTCAACTGACTTGTGCCTTTAAAAAGTCCTCCAGGTTCTTTTTCTTTTCTTTTCTTTTCTTTTCTTTTCTTTTCTTTTCTTTTCTTTTCTTTTCTTTTCTTTTCTTTTCTTTTCTTTTCTTTTCTTTTCTTTTCNTCTTTTCTTTTCTTTTCTTTTCTTTTCTTTTCTTTTCTTTTCTTTTCTTTTCTTTTCTTTTCTTTTCTTTTCTTTTCTTTTCTTTTCTTTCTTTGAAGGAGTTTAAATTTGCATTTTGCTTTCTGCTGAACCATTAGGAAATATGAGAGGCTTAATATCAAGCATTTTGAGTCTCCCCAGACCCTTAAAAAACACTTTATTTTTTTCACACAATCCCTGGATTGTGAAAACTTGGGCATCGAAAATTCATTCCTTGTAGTAATCTGGCTATAATGATATGCAGTCTGCAGATCGATCAGTTTTTGCAGGAGTTTTGGATCAGCTATTGGAAATACAATTAAGAGGAAAAACAGATGGTTAAATAGGCTGAAAGAAGCAATTAAAACCTTTATTTTTTTTAAACCAAACCAATGCCTATGCAATTATAGAACACACTCTTCTCTGTGGCTGAATAATGACTAAGCTTTGAGCTATTAATTTGATAACCCATTATTCCTTTTAAGAAAGGTTTTAGAACCAGTAAGAGCAATATTGCTCAAACATGCTTCAAATATAGCAAACGGAAGAAACTAATAATCTTGGCAGGTTATAATTGGCATTGGGCTGTCTGCTGCAGGATTTAGGGGTTCTTGTAACCCAGGCACATGGAATTAATCTCATCGAAATCTGGAATTTTATGCAGGAGTAGGTGTGAGAGAAAAAGATACTTATTAACTAGGACATCATTCCATTTAATAAGGCACGCCACTTAAGTTTATCACTCTTTTAAATTTCAAAGCTAATACTGGAGTATGCAGAATACAAAGTTAAACAGACAAATAATTTCCCTACCCAATACAGGTGTTTGTATTTCCATTCATAGGCTCTAAACACTTGGGCTGATTGTACTTCTTTTAGTCAATGCTGTTTATTTGTAGAAAACAAAGGTTTTTTTTTTTTTTAAAAAAATATTTTTACAAGAAGTATATCACTTGGGTGTATTTTTTTTTTCCTCTTTAAAAATCCAAATGGTTGAAAATGTCAGTATTTGGCCAAAAAAACGAGATGTTTCCTTCTGGAACTTAGCCACAGAGCGTCTTGGGAATCATGGTTGTCCCTTCTTAGGTTATAATTCTCTGCTACAGATGAGGATCCTGGGCTCCATTAAATTATTCTTGACGTACTCTGGCTCCAGACTTCTGTGATACACATGGTGAGAGAAAGCATGTTGCACCATAGAAAATGTTGTCCAACCTGGAAGAAAAATATGTAATGGAGACTAATACTATAAAATATCTTCTGGATGTTTTATAGTGGATCTTCTCTGGATTTCTTAGTTGGCAATATTTCTGAAAGATCTAGTTTTTGTTAGGTGACTTGTTTTGTCTTTTTTTTTTTTGTTTTTCAGCAAGGGCAGAATGACAGTCAGGAAGGTAACAGAGTTCCTTAAAAACCTGATGATATTTTTCATCGCTTTTCATTTTCCTTTAGCGTTTTCTCGGAAAAAGCCTTTTTTGTTCCACAAACTTCATTGGTCAGGTATTTAGTAGTCACGTTTTAGTACAGACGCTGTTGAATGAATGTGCTTACGTAGTTCTTATGAATGTGCTTTACTTAGTTCTTAGGCTTAACCAGTGGAACCCTTAAAAATGCCTGAAACAATTTTTTAAATCTCCTTATGAATCTCAGCTGTGGACCTGGAATTCATTTTCTGTGCGTGTTTCTGTGAACAAAATGTCAAACATATGGATGTTTTAAAAAAGAAACAAAAAATACTGGTAAAAACATAAATCACATTTCTAATTAGAAACCAGTTGGACGCCTTTGGTGATGTTAATGCTACTCAGTTGCACTGGCAGCTCTTGGGAAGTATTTATTTTTAAAATGGTGACTACTCTGTGGCTGTTGTAGGGAACTGACTCAAAAGTTATATTTAATACTTCTTGAAAGAATAAGACTGTCTAAATTGATAAATTTGCATGCATGTCCTGCAAGCTTAGGTGTGTATTCACTGAACTTCTGTTATGTTTTTTGATTCCCTGTGGAAAGGAAATTGGTAAAATGAGATGGAAAGGAGCTGTGGTTCAGGCCCCCAATTCAAATGTACCATGGAAAGCATATGTCCCTAGAATAGATATAGGCTGGCATGTCCAGAAGCATTTCGCTCCATTGCTGCTATCTTCAGGGAAGAAATATAAAGGGAATGGGGGCTGAAATGCAATTGTTCAAATAAACACCACAATTTCTAAGTACTTAGTACAAAGTACTAGGAAGACATTTTTTATGTTTATATGAACCCTGGAATAATTGAGATTTTGTTTGCAGGAATATTCAAAGAAGTTAGTGTCATGAATGCATATATCAGTCTGTACTCACACCAGTACGAAGAGGTTAGAGGTTACAAAGCACCTCTATATTTTTTGTAGGTAGACTTGGTGAGTCTGAGTAAGGCATGAAATTAGGTGACATAGCCGCCATCTAGCAAAAACATGGTAAATGCCCTGAAAAAATTATAGTGTATTTTTCAAGATACCCATGACATGGTTAATATTTGTAAGCATAATTCACTGAATATTTCAAAAAAGCAAATTGGTAATTACTGAAAGACCTGCTCATGGATCATTTTCAAAATGGGAAAATTGTTGAGAATTACTTCAAGCACTGCAACATCTCCCTGGTATTTGATGAAGAAGGAAGACACAGTCAGCTGAAGGTGGTTGATATTTACTGAACTAAAAATGCAGAGGTCTCATCCAGACAGGATTTGAAATTTTAAGGTATCCCTCAGCTAGCTGTTACTTTTGTTGTGTTGTTTTGTCCTATTTACTTCTTGGGAATGGACCTCTTATTAATCTCTGATATGATGTGAGCTGTAGATAACAACAAATGTATGACCTATGCACGGTAAATAGCTCATCAGGCTCTACCCGCATTCCCTGTGAGGGTAATGTCATCTAGAAGGAGAAATCTGGAATCTTGTGTCAGTGAAAGGAAATAAAAACAACTGAAGTCAAACAGTAAACACGGTCTATGGAACAGCTATAGCATGGTTTAGTAACATGTGCAACAGCCATCGTTTGCAGATTAAAGCGGAAAAGTTATTTGTTAGGTGTCAGGATGATCAATGGATTGTTTTTACATTATGTCAGCACAGCTTTTTATCAATATGTGCAGCATTGAATCAACATGCTACAGTTCTTGAGCACAGTGCCATGAAAGGAAAAAGGCCGTTAGCCGAGTAGAAGGAACCGGTATTTTTCTTACCTAAGACACCTTCAATTATTACAATGAATAGCAGCCTGGAAACACATTTTCCAAAAGCTGGTTTCTAACCTGTGCTTACAGAGAAACACTAAATAGAGAAAAAAAGCTTTCCTGACAGCTGGTCCAGGTGAGAATTTGTCTTTGTCTTGGACACATGCAAACGGCCTCAGGGTTTTTCTCACTGAAAAGATTTAAGTGATAAAGACAAATAGAGCTTGTGCCGAAGGAAGATCATGTGACAGGAGTGATGGAAAACATAGGCTGGAAAACACAGGGCTTTGAGCAGCCCCTGCTCAAAGAAGGGCCACATTAGAAGAGTTTGCTCGGGGTGTTGTCCAGTTGGGTTCATCTGTGAAGAAGCCTATTTTGGATTAGGTCGATCATCTGCTATTTGATCATTTGTGCAGGCAACACAAAGGTGCATTTGTCAGAGTGGGAGTTTGGATGTTCAAGGTGTATCTAGGTAACAGGAGGTGAGGTCTGTCTAGAGCAAGCTGTGGGAACTTGTTGGCTTTGATTTTTTTAGTTTTGCTCTTCCTCGTGAAAGGGTTACAGAAGGAAGATGAAGAGGAGAAAGGGGCCAGGCTGGTTGTCACAGGAGCATCGTGACCTTGTCTGGCTCCAGAGCCGGGTGTAATGAGCTGTGGCTGACAGGACAGCGTAAACAAGCACTGAGGGTGTTGACCTTTGTATGGCCATGGATTAATATATTATTAACACTAACACGGCAGCAGGCTTTCCCTGTCTGTGCCTAGAGATCCTGTTTCCCAGCAGGTCTTCCTTACTGTGTGGATCGGTACCAACCAGTGCTGCTGTAAAGCTGGACAGTGGGCCAGGCTGGTGCGGGATGCTCATCGACGGGCAGATACACTTCTGTATGCAAAACAAGCATGCATTTGTGCCCACTGGTATGAGAAGCAGTCAGCTTGGCAAAGAAGTCATTGTAACATTAGCTGGACTTGCATCCTATAAATCTTTCTTCCTTTCTCAGTTAAGTGGAGAGCTCATAATTAATTCAAAACTCTGAGGATTGTACTACAAATAAGCCTATTCGCCCTGCTTTTAAGTCTGGGATATTTAGCTTTAGATCAGAAGAAAACAAAGCATGTGTAAGAAACTTCAAAAAAAGACTTCTAGTTTGACTGGAATATCTTGTGTTGTTGTTTTAGAGCAATGAATGTCACAAAAAATAATCATGCAGGCAAGTTTCCCCATTTATGGTCAGGGCTAGTGGAAGTAGGTGGTTTGCCCCTTGCAAGTCCTGAAAAAGGCACCGGTTATTGACTGTTTTCTGAATTGAACTATATGGTGGTAATCTGTAGGCAAACAGAAAACTACTAGATGTCAAAGAGACTGAGTAAATTTCCATTTTCCATGATGTGTACAACTGTAGAGAAGAAGTATTCTTAGTATACTAAGGTCAGTAAAACATTCAGTGAGGGAAACAAATATCTGGACATGTGTTTGACAGGGAGCTCTCGCTGCGTTCAAGAATTATGATAAACCTGATCTTTGGTTGCCAGACTTCTTGAAGAATCCTCGCTGCATCTTGCTCAGTACTGGCTGAAAGGCAAAAGTGCAGGGCAGAGCATTGGAGGGGTTCTCCACAGTTTAATATGCTCCTCAAAAAATGTATCAAAAGATTCCATACCATCAGTCATAATTTGATTAACTTCATCATAAAACACAGTGCGCAAGATTACAGTAAGTGGAAACATCACTCAATTCTCTTTGCTCAGTGGCCATCTAAAAAAAAATAAAGCATGAGATTAAATTAAATATAACAGAGGAATCACTTTATCCCCCCAAAAAGGAGCTAATTCCACGTACAAATGGTCTTAGGGAAATCAGCTGTAGCTCTGACAACATGCAGGGTATGAAGTTAACCAAAATAAACAACTGTGCTTTTATTGTGACTTTTATTTTAAGGTTTTATTTATTTATTTATTTTTTCCAAGCATCATTCCTGACTCTAATCTCATGATACCAGATAAGGTAGTTGGAAGAAGATCTGATCATCCTGTTATAGCAATGTGGCAGAGCATTTCCTCTTGCAATTTTTAAATTAAAGCTGGATGGTATATCCACAATGAGCCTCTCTAATAAGAATTACTGCTCATATGTAGCATTTTTAATCCAGCAGCCCACTAAGGAATCAACTTTTCAACAACGCTTTGAGGTAGAAGTACTTTTACAATTAGTGTTGAATTACTTTTTCAAACAAATTTCTTCTTTCCTATGACAGTTTTGAAGCTAGTCATCTTGTTCCAAGTAGTTCTCACCACTACTAGGTTAACTTACTTAGCTTTGGAATAAGCAGGTGAAGTATTTCTCGACTGTTGATGGTTTTATGGTAATGTTTTCAGCCATAAAATTATTGGCTGTGCTGTGATGGCTTAAAAATTTCAAATTAAACTTTGAGCTTGGGCCAGCTTTATAACTGATACAACACCTGACATTGTTCCATTCACTTTGCCATGTTGACTGTCACGAAAGGAGATGACAGATACTTTCTAACATTTATGGAGTTGAAAGAGTTCAGCCCTTACAAAAAATTCTAAGCACTGCAGTCTTTAACTGGAGAATCTGTGACTTCTGATGATAAGTAAGCAAACATGCAGAGTAAACATTAAAAAAAAAAAAAGTCAACTACGTTAATGCTGAGTTAACACAAGGGTAATCGACGTTAAGCGAACTGATCTGCTTAGAAAAATGCTGTGAAACCGTACCTGGATAGGCTGAGGATCCCAATAAAAATCAGATTCTCAGCTTGTTTTCTGCATAGTCCAAAGAAGATAATATCTCATAGGACATATGATTTTTCAGAGAAACCATTTTTTCTACTTAGTTATTTTCTAAAGATTAGGTAAGATGGAAAACGGTGGGCTCTGATCTAAGCTCTTACAAACTGCCATTCACTGCTTTGTTGGTGCAAAATGTGCCTTCTACACTGGCTCTTGAGAAAAGCAAACATACATTTAGGTATTTGAATAAGAAATTTGGCCTCATTTTAGTTTGTGATAATTGATTTGTGGAAAATTAATTTTCTTTCTTGAAAAGGCAGAACTTGCATTACGAAAATGTAAAGCCACTTTCTGATCTCATTATTTGACTGGAGCGGCCCCATGACTTCAAAGCCCTGCTTCTCTTTTTCTGCCAGTGCCCCACCTGTTTATCTCTGTCCCCATTTTTGTCCACTGTGCCCTCTTCATGTCTTGTGCTTGGATGTGCCCTTCTTTTTTTTTTTTTTTTTTTGGCATGTCAAGCATATAAACTCCATTACTGAAAGTGCTTGTAGAAAGCTGTTTCTTGTACCTTGCTTTTCATCACATGTTTCCATTTCACAAATGAAATTTGGGCTTCACTGAAGATAATTGCAAAACTCCTGTTGGCTTCTTGAGAGACAGGATTCATTTCCTATGTCTGGATTTGTCTAAGAGAGATTGAAAAAGTCTTTGAGGCAGAGACAAGTAGATAGATTTCCAAGTCTTGTGGTGGTTCACTGTCCAGATTTTTAATTTTTTAGAGTGTTTATCTCTTCTGTAAAGATTTTTTTTCTGTTCCTGTTAAGTGAAATTGGTCCTCTGAAACTGGGGATTTTTAATTGCCAGGCACTTTTAAAAAATAGTCGTTTCCACTTCTTTTTCTTTCTTAAAGACCCTGTAAAGTAGCATAAAAATCTATTGTAAGTTTTGTATGATTTAATAGGCGATTGTTCTTATTTATTAAACAACTAAGAGTAGTGTGGCTTTATATATGTCATTATACTAGTGCTTTTTCTTTACTCATATTTCCCCTAAAATGTCAGAGCACCCCTTTGAGCATAAAGTGTTCTCACATTATGCAGTTGGATACTTGTGGTCTGGGGATACTTAGCCCAACAATTTCAAACCTGTGGGCTTGAAGAGGTAAACCTCGAAGACCCTCTGCTTTCCATTAGCTTCAGAGGTAACAACATTTACACTCTGATTCACCCTACCTGCCATCAGCAATTTAGACAAGGTCACTCTAAAAAGAATTGTGTTGTGCTAGATTTCCTTATATTCATAGGTAGAGAGAAGCAGCCTAAGGAGATTTGGCTTCCCGTCTATGATATGTATCACCCTCTGGATGTGCTGCTGACTCTTCCTAGTGACTACAATGACCCTTAGAAGTTGTGGTGACTAGAGTCCTCATCTGGGCGATTCCTGTGAGAGGAGGCCTCGGTGTCCCCCCAAAATGAAAGTATTAGCTGAAAATTCTTCTGAAAAAGCTCAAAAGCACCTGGTTTAATAGAGAACCTGCAGACACAAACCTGGAGTAGTTCTGCCGTCATAACATGACTCTTGAGAGGGATTTTCTACCTTTTTTATTGAACTCTTGTTTCCATCTCTTTTGGGAATTGGAAGCTGTGTGAGTAATTTTATATCTCTTTATCAACACTGGACTTGAAATGCAATATAGGGTCAGGCATCCTGACTGTTTACATATGTAAAGGAGATTGAAACAGGAAATAGGGGGACTACAGTACCAATAGCTTTTGTTGTGATTTCCATAAGGCTAGTCAAAACAAACAGAGCAGCTTGCAAGAAGTAGGTTATATATGTATATATACATTTATTTATATACACACACCAGAACAATGGCTATAATCACTTTCATAGTTCTTTGGACTTTCAGCCATAATTTTCTGTCTCACTGTCAGGAGAATGCAGGAAGCACAGAAGAAAGTGACAGCAAAAAGCAGAAAAAAAATAGAAAAGAAAAGATGAAGTTCCACACAACTGTTGTTCATATCTTTTTGGTCAGGTATGTAGTTTCAACAAGTTTGTCACCATGAGAAACCTCCATGCCACTGCCATGGACGGCATGTAATCCAGAACATAATTGTTATTTTTATAGCCCAAGCTATAGATATTTTATTCAACAAGTTCTACAGAAGAACCACTTTAAAGAAAAAAAAAAGAATCTAATGTGATGACAGGAAGAAATATAATGATCAGTATCCTACTCTGCAGCAATATGCATAGATTAAGCTGCGGAGAAGTTTGGTGGAAGACCAGGATTTCTTTCTTTCAAGCAGTAGTGCATATGGAAGTGCATATGAAATGACAGGCTGATGATCAGTAAGAAACTGGCAGTAATTAATCTGAATGAATATGTGGTGCTTGGTGATGAATAAATATGTGGTGCAGTCATTCCTGTAAATCAAAAAATGCCTAAAGCAATGCCATTGCCAAGCACAGCAGCAAGAATTATCAAAGCTGTGCAACGTCCACTCATCATTGTGCTCGTCCCTGCAGTCCTGGAGCGATTTTTGGCGTTGTTGTTTGTGGTGTTTCTCGGTCATCTGCTGCCCACAGTCAGGTGCTGAACTGAACTGCTTTCCAGCCAAGGGCCTGGGCAGTGAGCAACAGTTTGTGTGCAAATTATGAGTCACACCTTATGACGGACTCTTTCAAACTATTGGGATACCCTGGTGATTAGTGAAATATTTATTCAGATAAAGCGTTTCCTCAGATATGCTGGAGATATCTAGTAGAAATGACTTTTATAGACATAACGATACATTGTGTAAAATATATAATTATGTATTAATTTTAAATATTTTGTCTTGTACCTTTTTGTTCTTGAGTTATCTGATGAAATGAACAACCGTAGAATTCTTCATTTTCAAAGTATTTATCACCATCCTTATTCATTTCATCTGGATGTAAGAATCACATTTTTTAAGATTGTGCCAAGATTGTGCCACAGCTCTGTGAAACCCAAAAGAGGCACATAAACAATTGGCCTGAAATATGAATCCATGATCTGGATGTTGAAAGCAGCAGTAGCATTCAAAACCAGACTCAATTTAGACATGTATTTACTCACTCATTTGCCCACCCATTTAAAACTAATCTCAAGGCAAAAAAAAAAACCTTACCTTAGAAGTGTAGATGCAAAATGGCATTCTTAGGGGTTTTGATCACTCATTTCAGAAGCGTGCACATGTGTGTTCATAGAATATATAAAACACTTATGAGATGGCACCCTGAACATTTGGTAATGATAATGTTCTGTGTTATTTCTCCTATTCTTGTTTCTCTTCCAAGCATTATTGATTTAGAAATAGTTCTGAAGAAATATATTGTGGCAGAGTCCTAGGGAGAGCAAGTGTTAAGAAGTGTTAAACCTAGCTAATTTTGGCATATTACTATTTCCTTTTGAATATTGACAGTAAAAGTGTGACCCTACTTAACATAGGAAGTAGCATAAGGGACTGCATAGCACCAATCATTAAGTTTAATTTTGTGCTCATAAATCCCAGTAAAGGTTTTGGAATGACTAATTGTCCTTTTAATTGAAATGTGGCTGTGCAAGAGAGACCGGATGATAGTGACCCAAGTAACTTCTGTTGTTTTAAATTGCTTCATATTTGCAGCATTCTAATGCAAATATAAGTATCACAGAAAACATAATCTGGAGTTTTATAGGGGAAGGAAAGAGAAAATCTTTTCTTTGCTTGGCTGTCTGAAGCAGTAAGGCTGCCTGGGAGAGGCTTTGAATAAGCACTTGTGGTTTCCATGAGCTCTCTCGAAAGGAAGGCAGTGCCTGCGGTATAGAAGTTATCGTGACCTGCTGGAGGACGAGGCCACAGGACTGCGGGGCGGGAGCTGCTGGGGAGCCTTGGCCCTCGGGGTACAGGCTGAGCGTTGATTCAGCTGGTGAGGCCAGGTGGCCTCGTTAGCTGCAAAAGGTAAGGTAGGGCAAGCTGGGCAAAGGTTTGCCATGTGTCAGCGACACAGAAGGTTAGCCTCAAAAGTAGCCTCTGAAATAGGAAAATTCTGGTTTGATTGCTTTAGTTATTAATGTACAAGAGATACTGTAACTCTGTTTTTTGAGTCAAATGAGCTATTGAATAGGGGCAGCAGGCATGGTAAGAGGTAGTCATTGCTTCTTGTACTTGAGGCACATCTGACTTCTTTCTTCATTTTCTGTTAGATGCTTTCTTTTCGACAACCCAGAAATTGAGCAATGCTATTGCTAGTTGTGCAAGCTTTATATTTAAAATTATTTATTTTATTTTTTATGATAAGGACTGGTATCCTTTTGGATTGTATTTTTCTTTAACCATAACAGCATAAGGCAATGTGCAGATGACCAGAAGGGTCACTAGGCTTTTGCTTTAGGAGGGAAAACAGGATGTTGGACTGTAGCTTGGCTGTATGGAAACACTGTTCAGTTTTTGTTTCCTTATTACAGCTGTTTGCATTAACTGAATTTTTAATAAAAGCCCAAGCAAATCACAAAGCTGGTGTTCTCTGAGTCTAGTCATGGCCTGGGGTCATTATGGCTTTCACAGGCAACTTTGCATCTTTTCTACTTTTCCTCTGCTGTTCTGTTCTGCTCTCTTTTCTACAGGTATCCCAGAGAATAGTAACTGTTTTTTTCCTCATTTACTGGTTTACAGCAGTAAAGTATACACTTCTTATCATTACTCTTCTGATCGTTTCAGTACATATTTCCTCTGACTCCTTCCTCAGATCATTCCTGTTAAAGGAGAATAATGTGGCTCTTCTACCTGCTGGCTTGCTGAAAACTTTTCTGCTTTCTCCTGTTCATTTCATAGGTACTTCTGTTGATACTTTTTTTTTTTTTTTTTTTTTTTCCCTTTTCCAAATTAGACTTTGGTTAGTGCAGACCTCTCAAGCTTCTTTTATTTTTTTTTTCCTGCTCTATGAAAGGCAGAAATAATCAATGTAAAAGACCTGACAGACCTTATTTTTTAAATTCTTGTAACAAAGCATCATGTAGAAGACATCAGACAAAATGCAATATTCTAATTTCTTGCTGGTTTGGGGTCGAGAAACAAGAGTGAAGCACAGGCAATTAACTGTAATTCCCAAGATGCTAAGTGTCCTTAGGACACAGTAGCCTAGCATTTTTGCTTCATGGTTTGGTGTCCTACTGGTGCATTAAAAGGCTGTGGCTAGGGCACTGCCATGTTTGCTCCCAAGGAACGCCTGGAAGTTCATCTTCCAAGGCCATCAGCTGATGCAAATCTGTCAGTGCACTTCCTGGCCATGCGTATCGCAGTAAACTGCAGCTTGTCCCCGAGTTGCTTTTGTGTCATTTATTAGACTGTGAGTTATTAGTTATCCCTACCTCAGCCTCAGAAAGCTCAAAATCACTGGTTCAGTCACACACCTGGCCTGTGTCCTCAGGTTGCACTTTGTGAGCTGCTAACTCAGCCCTGCACCTTTTTCCCTCCCACACACCTTGCCCTCCAGCTCCTCCACGGCTCCATCTGGCACTGTTCTCTGCAATAAAAATTGATGCCTGTCTAATACAAATGAGACTGGAAAAGTGTATTTCAGTGGAGCTGGGCTCTTGACTGTATAATAGTGTCATGAACCTTAAGTCTCTGATGTTGGATTTTTTGCGCCATATGGGAAATACAGCATAGCAACAAAACTGCTACTCCTAATTATATAATATAAATGTCAAGCTTGTTCAAAATTCAAGAATTACATGCTGCTAGAAGAAACTCTCTCTTCTGTAGGCTGAAGCTTTTTGGCAAAGTTTCTGAAGGAAGAAGCACTTACTGTCTATGATCTCATCAGCCTATTTCTTAAACAGCAGGGAGAAGGAAAGAAAAAGACTTTTTCACAATGTTTTTGCCAAGGAGCGAGATCAATTCTTGCTTTCAGCAGGGAAAAACCTCCAAGATACAAAAAAAAAAAAATCCCAGTACACACAAATTTTCATATTAAAAGAGTTAACAAATATTGACTGGATATTTAAGCATAGAAATGTTATAAAGTGAAGAAAATTCACAGATGGGTAGAGGCAGCGGACTTCTTGGTTGCAGCAATATGAAAAAGGACTTTATAAATGATTAGCTGAATATTTAGGAAATGATTATAGATTACTGCTGAGAAGAGCTTCTAATAGATATAATTTTTATAACTTTCATATATACTGGAATTAATACGAAATGCTATACAATGCCCTTAGTAAAAGGCTACCACTATCCATAGATCTTACAAGCTTAAAAATAAACAAAACAGTGTGTTAGGAAGGAAGTAGCATTATTTCACAATGGGGAACTGAAAGTGACTTTAAATGCTAGAGTTATACAGAAAATCTTTGGCAATACTAATTACCTGTTAAATGAAGTCTAAATGGAGAACTTCAGAGCTGCCTCTTGTAGAATAGATTGTAAAAGAAAATACCCAAGTGGACCCTTGTCTCAATACATATTGGTTCTGAGCAGTTTTTATTTAATTTATTCACAGTCCACTTAATCAACTTGATAACATAGAATCACCTTCAAAATCATTGTTTCATAAGTGGTGACAAATCATCTATATGTGTTAAGAAATCTGTGTTTCATGAGATTGCAAATCAAAGCAATATGAGGTATGTTATTTTAAAAGGCTGTGTCATATAGTTATGGTTAATAATGCAGAAGTAATTTATGAAAAAAAACAGTATTTTGAGTGGCTTAAACTACATTGTTTCTTTAATTTAAATGGTTAAAGAAATTCCTACAGGGCTTTTATATTTATTACCTAATACAGCTTGATTTAAAGCCAGCAAAACATATAACTCATATTTCTGATCTGACCAAGTGGCAGAGAACATACATATGATGCATTTAGGATGGGCAAAGTCTCATCTTAGTGAAGAGCGCTGTAAATTACTTTTGATTAAAAAAAATCAGCAGAGGAAGTGAAAAATCATTACTGCCAGAACAAGAACAATAAAACATTAATGTTCTGCATAAAGACTGATGGGTAGCTGAGAAGCTGATTTATAAAAGTCACCAGTACCACAGGGCATGAGTTTATTAAGATCATGAAAGAGGCAGAGTAAAAAATGGGGTCATACTTTAATCAACAGAAATGGAAAATAAACAGCTCAATATTTGTTGGCTTCTTTCAATACAGCTTCAGTTTAAGGGTAATTGCCTCTGCGACTCCCCCATTTCCCCCCAAAAACACAAACCAAAACAGAAACCCTTAAGGCATTTGAAAGCAACCCTTCCCCAACCTTGATCTGTCTGAGCGTCTAAAAAAACGTAATAATGGGTTTAGAGGCAGATGGGCAAGGTTGACCCTCCATCTTTCTAATAATTAAAATATATAAGGAAATGCACAGCAAGTGCAATAAGGAAAGAAGTAAAAATCCCCAAGTTTCACAATTAGCTAGAAGTTAACTGGCTGACCAGACTTTCATGGACTCAGAAACAGCCCTCCTGTGTTTGACATTAATTGGATTTGGCATTCTTGGCTGAATAGTCAGACCAGAAAGTCTGAGGATCTTACAAGCATAAAGTATCTTCTGCTTCAGGAGGTGAGTCACATAAACTACAGAGGTGCTGGTGACGGTGTATTTCTGTGTACTGTTTCCACTGTTGCTTTGGAGTAGGAAACTTTCTTGATAAAAGCATATGCACAGAATTACACTCTTGAAAGCTGCCAAACCGACAGCCTTCGTACCCCTGGCAGAGGTAACATGTGTTTCTTATTTTATCTAGCCAATAGGTCTATATTTAATCTAAAAGCATTGAAATGCAGTATAAGAGATATATTTTCTTCCTGCTCATTTATGGTTTACTGCAAGATGCTGAGCTTTTCTGGGAGCTGGTGGGAGTTGAAAACTTCCATCAGCTTTGCGGGATTTTTGGTGTGGTAAATATTTCACAAGAATGCCTGTCATTCTGTGGAGGCAAACTCTGAGTCCTTCACCTCTCCTCTGAGGTTTCCAGCAGAAACTTGTGAACACATGGATAAAATTATCAAACGGAGGCTTCCAGGTGTCTAATTGTTTAGGTAATTTCCCTTTTCAGTGAGCTTATGTATGTGATTCTGTGTTAGTGTGATCTGGATTTAGTATTAAATTAGGAGCAATATAAAAAGGTCTTTCATTGCCTAAAATGGAAGGAGGGGGGGAAAAAGAAAAAAAAAAAAAGAAAAGAAAAAAGAAAGAAGAATCCCTTACCCTTGCAAAAGCCTTATATTCATATGCTTTTTCCCTCTTTAGCCTAAAAGAATGAGTAGAAATGATCAGTCTTTTCTGAGAATGCTTTCTTAGAATGGCATGACTTTTTTGGTCTATGATATATGCAGTAATTACGTATTTTACTACTTCAGTTCACACTTTTATAACATGTACAGTTCAAATTACTGAGATTTTCTGTGTTTATGTTGAGGGGTATTCATTATTGTCATTTATTTTGCAAGAGCCTTTATAGTCAATATACTGCAGATTTTCCAGCTTGTAGACTGTATCCTTCTCCTTCTGAGAAGCTAAGTATTTAAAGAATATAAGTATGTTCTAAATGTGTTAGCTTGAAATGATGAACAACATAATAATCATGTTTAGCATGCAGTAACGGGAAGACTTGGAGAAGGCATGTTTTCCTACATTAGGAGGCTTATTGTGAGCTCTAAACTATAGGAGATCAAGGAAGAAATTGGCAGTAACAAGGAACAAATGGGTGATGTCAGCTACACAGAAAGTAGCTTTCTTTGGGTGTGATAATTGAAATTTTGGTAGCGTGAAGAAAATTGCTGCAGGAGTATAAGGATTTCAAATACTTGCAGAAGTGAAGATATGTAAGGAGTCCATCTGGATCAATATGGTGTTCTTGCTGTAATGCAAATATTAATGCACAACAGTCTTTATTTTGTTGCTTATTTGAAATGGGGCTGTTGCAAACATGATTGTCTGGAGCATCAGGCGAAACAAGGTTTGTAGGGAAGGCGATACCCTTGTTGGCCTTGCACACCTTGTGGGCAGGAAAGAGTGATGGGAAGGAATTCAGACTGTTCCACTCACAGGATCAGGCAGTACAGCATATTGCTGGATGAATAAAACTGTGTATTTTAGTTGTGATTAGTAGCTTTCTATTCACAGTATTGCTCACCTAGCTTCCTGTTGCTAGTACGGGGGAGTCCTGTAACTTGCTTGAGGGTTCTTCACTCTTCAGGTCCCTCCTTGGTTGGGCCTTTTACGGGAATTTTGCTTCCAATTTACCATATTGTTACGATTCCAGTGACAGTGCTTAAATGTCTTTCTTGGGGGAGGATCTAAACCAAACTGGCTGTTTCTACTTTTACTTTCCCCTCCCTCCCCCCAGGAAATTCCATATCTGCAGTGCCTTTTCTGATCAGCTGCGCTTGTGGGTATGGTAGTTCCTTCCCCAGCCCTCTTCTGGACGGAACTAATTAGTTCCCCTGGGCTCTGTCTGCATTTGTAACTTAGTATGCAAGAGTGCAGCAGTAGATTGAAATGGATGGTACTGAACATCATGATCTCTCTCCTTTTTGTGTGCTACTGGGATTGCAAAGGCTGTCGTGGGCTGCTGCCCTCTCGTAATCGGCTACCTGGAATTCCTGCTGACATAAAAGTTTGCCAACGCCTCATGTGGTGTGGGGCTATGTTATGACATGCTGTGGTGTTCTGTTACAAGCAATGACTGCCCACAAGTACGACAGCACCCCATTATCCTCCCCTTTCCTCCCGAGGGTTACATATCCTACAACTGATCTGCTGTCAGCCGGCTACTTGGTGAAACTGGAAATAAAAGATCTAACTCCCCCTTCTGCTCCCTGAAACCTAAGTGGCTGCTCATGCTGTGTGGGGTCTATGCTGAGGTGTGTGTATGGTCAGGGGAAGCCTCTGAAGAAGGACTGCATTTTCAGTGCACCTTCAGTGATCAGCTGAAGGCAGGCAACAGTTTTCATGATTGTGTGAGAGTAGAGAAAGAGCGTAACCAGGAGAAGCCACCACCTCTGCCAAGAAGAGCCTTTGACATCAGCAGAGCCCTTCAGCTTGTACTTGTTCTCATGCTGTGCCACTTCCTCAGCATGTCAGACTCAACCTCAGCATGTCAGGTACTGATCAGTAGTTATCTCTGTGACAGAAGACAGTAGAGTTGGAATGGCTGTAGTACAACTTCTGAAAGAAATAAGGATCTCTGAAAAGGGGAATTGCTAGAGAAAGGAAGGCAGACAAGTAATGGAAAGAATCTTTGAACCGGAATTTGGTTGATCTTGAAGGAACAAGAGAGATGAAAGCAAGAGCTAGTAAATAGGAAGGATCATGGGGGCCATTATGCAGCGCAGGGAGGATTGCATGCTAGAGGACCATGCAGAATTGCTACCTGCACATTAGTTTGGAGACTCCTCTCTGTTAAGTACTGTAGTACTGTAAGTACTTGCACTGGGGCTTCCTCCAGAAGGAATGTTAATGTACATGAAAACCATTCTAAGAATTGAAGCTATAAGCAATAATTGTGCAGTTTACCTCAGAAGACATATTAATATTGTGAACCATGTTGCTAATGTAGATGAAGTTTTGGAGACAGACATGGTCTGGTTCGGGGGCTGTGTCAACTTGTTATACTTTGTAGGTAGCCAAAGGATTTATTTTTAAGTACTGATCTTAGAGTGGCAGAAAGGGTTCTTAGGTTTTTCGGAAATCTGGATATTTAAGCAGTTAGTGTTTTGCAAGTTTGGTAATCCTATTAGAGGTGTGCTCCTATCTCCCCTTAGCTATTTTTTTCTCACTTAGATGGGAACATTTTATGCCTGTTCAGGGAGCGCAGAGTGCCTCTGCAGGACAATATAGTACATCTACTGCAGCATGTCTGTGTGGCAAAAACCATAGCAGAGACAAATTAAAGTCCATTGGTACTAATGTTTTCTGAAAAAATAGCTCCTGAATATTCCTCTGTGTGCTTAAAATAGAGAGTGAGCTTCCAAACCCCACAAAATAACATCAACAGGCTGAGACAATTTATAATCTATGAAGCTGGTGTAGAGAGCAGGGAAAGGAAGTAACTGCTACCTTCTGAGCTGCTGAAATTCGAGTCAGACAAGTTCGTATTTTAGCCAATTTCTGACTAAGATGTAATGGATTATACACAGACACACACACACTCATGAGTGTACAAACATACAGTGTTTTCAGGAAGAAGGACTTTCTGAAATGATGTGGTCAGATATCCAGAAGATAAAAGTAATTTATTTTCAAAAATGATAGGAAGGTTGGACAGAAAAGGAGGTCATAGAGCAGACAGATTCATTCAGGAGCATAGTTTTTCAGGGCAGACACTTTAAATTTAACAGTGATAGCAGCTTGTCACTGTTCCCTGGACGTTAGCAATATAAGATGACTTGCTGTGAAAATGAAACAAAGCATTGGCAGGTAAGGTAACAGCACAGAACATGAGCCCTGGACATGATTGTGAGCCTGTCTGTCCGTTCAATTAATGGAATGAGCCCCGTTCCAAGGGATCAAGAGTGTTAACAAGACCTTTGCAGAGCTTGTGAAATGAGCTTGCTTATTGACATTGCACTGAGGCGCAGAAAGTGTAAGAATTCATGTATCTGTCAACATTTCTTGGGAAATACCAATAGAAAGTACTGGGAAATTGAACAAGAGATCTGACACATGCACTTTTTTTTTTTTTTTTTTTACTGGGAAATTGAACAAGAGATCTGACACATGCACTTTTTTTTTTTTTTTTTTTCCTGAAAACATAGGTGCTACAAGCCACAGGATCCACCAAATCCAGCCCTGTTAAATTCTTGGTAGAGGAATGGGAGGGATAAAAATAGTGGTAAACTGTGATAAAATTCTCTGCGTAAAGTATGAATCACTCTGTTTCCAGTTAACTAATTTAATTACAGTGAGCAAAAAACGCATTACCTGATCATCCACAAGAAGACAGATGTGTAGTTTTGCAAATGGTCCATGTTTCAATAATATCTACAAATTAATTGTACTCACTGCTGAAGACAGAGGCCCCGCTCCACAAACTTCACTAACCTGCCATGGCTCTTCAGCAACAATTTATCCTAAAAACTGATCCCTTTTTCCCCCTGGGAAAATTTTGAATCTTCTTTCATATGATCTTTGTTCGATGATACTGGGATTCTTTCCCAAATGATCTCAATTGGAGTGGGGTGCCTAGTTTCTTTTGGGCCTTTTTGAAAACTTTGTTTTGTTTTGTTACAGGCAGGACAGGCCACCACTCTGATAAAATCAGAAGGCCATGGACTCGATGATCTTGAAGATCTTTTCCAACAATAGTGATTCTATGTTACTCTGACAGTGTTGACGACCCTTGTATCCAAAAGTCTCCTTCAGGGTGGAGCACAAGTATTTTTGATTTACTCTTGAATCACTGCTGAACACACAAGTTGTTGTTCTTAGCTTTTCATAGTTCACATTTGGTACTAGAGATACTACTGACATTTGAACCAAGAAAATATTCATATGATGGTTGTGTTGATAATTTATCAGCTGTAGTTAAGGGGATGATATCTCTCCTTCAAATGTGCCATTAACCGTCTTACTGTCTAAGTTTCATCATAAAAATACTTGCAGTATACTCTAATTATAAAATACCCTTTGGAAATTACAATAAAGTGATGTTAATTAAACCCAAAGTCCATCAGCTAAATAGTAATTTGGAAGTATTCCCCAATGATAACACCACTTTTCAGTGTTATTTTTGAATTGTCTCTGCCTCTACATCCTACTGATCAAAACTGTGGACCAGACTCTGCCATTCTGCTTGCGTAGCCTTATTGGAATGAAAAAGTGGAATATGTATTGATTAGACAATCAGGAAATTATGTAAATCCAGCTAAAGCCCATTTTCACAGTCACTTAGATCCAGTGTCATCATATCTGTGATCTTGAGTTCGATGGGCTCAGCATTAATAGAATCCTTGTATTTATTAACACTTTTTTTTTTTTTTTTTCCTGGCATGTGCCACTGAATAGCTATGTTTCTATGGCATTGGAGACTATTTTGAAATAGTGGATGCATTGGGCTGTGTTGTGGTATCATGTCATCATCTCAGTTTCCTGGACTTTCCCTAGGTCACTGTACAGAAAATGTGCTCCCTCTGACACCCTTTGTTAATCTGTACGTGTTTGCGGTGGCTTCTGAAAGCGTGCTGTCACTCTTTTTTTATTAGGATGCCACTTTTTTCCCCCTCCTTGTGGTAGAGCTGGGGGGCAATGCGTTAACTGTAGTGGTAAACCATCGTATAGGAACAATGCTATGTGGCTTCTTAGCTTCATCTCCAAAGAGCAAAAGGCAGTACAAGGGCTTGGATATTCGCACCTCGAATATTTAGCTGCAATTTGGAGGTTTCCTGAAGGGGAACAACTGTTCATAGTTACAGCAGTATGAAATGCTGTCATATTAACCCCCAGCAGTTCCTCTCTGTAGCTTTATGTATTTTTGGTCCTGTAAGAACTAGTAAATGCGTGGTGGGTTTTTTTTTTTTTTTTTTTTTTTTTTTTTTTTTGT
>VZSV01000012.1:5923530-5944465 GCA_013398735.1 Nothocercus julius
GACTGCCTTTTGCTTAAGAGTTATGGCAAGAGTTAAGTCAAAAGCATTTCAAATATTTGTGGTGTAAACTTGGAGGTTAATCCAAAGGGAAGCCATTCAGGGGAAAAAGATGTAATGAACTCTGAGCAGAATAAGTACATTTAAGTGCCATGTTGTTTTTCTCTAGTTTCTTTTGTTTAAAACAAACAAACAAACAAAACCCCTTCTTTCAGCTTTATTAAAAAGCCTTTAAAAAAGCTTCTCTACTGGATTTATCAATAAGAATTTCTCCAAGTTTTGTGTGCAGAGTGTAAAGATGTATCATAATTTCTGATTGCCAGGTCTGTTTTTTAGCTCTGTTCTTCTGTGAAAATATTGACGATATAAATTGTTGTTTTCCTCTTTTCTCTACACTGATGTGATTCATTTGTTACTAACGTATAAGCTCTCAGCTTAGATTGCTGAAGGACATTTATTGGAAATCAAGGATAGTTGCACAAGGATAGTATGTATGAGAGGCTTTTTTTTTTTTTTTATTGTTACAGCAGCATCTAGAGGCCTCCTCTGAAATTAGACTTCCTGTGCTAGACACTGGAGAGGCAGTCGCTACCCTAAAGCCTGACATCCCAACAAGACTCCAGTGCCCCTCAAAAATTGGACAAAAGGCAGATGAAAACATTTATTCTTTGCTGGCTCTTGGGATAGCGAAGCATCTCACCCGGGTCACCTAGATCTGGGAGCGCTAATCTAGTGCTTCACCCAGAATCATGGTTATCCCACGTGGGTGAGATGGCAGCTTCAATCTTACAGAAGGCCTCAAAAGCTCGAACTAGAGCAAACATTTGTGATGGTGCACATAAAAAAGAGTAAGATAAAAGAGTAAGATCTTGGTAAGGAAAATATTTTCTTCTGAGAAACAGAGCTTTTCTTCTGATAAGTTTATTTGCTAGCAGGCAAAGACAAAATGCCCAAAGCTGGTTTAGGTACAAAATCTTTTGGGAAGGGTTTCTTTCTGGCTGAAAAGTCTGTAAAGTTGCTATGCTATCTGCACAGGGCTCTTCTGTAAACTCTTCACTTTGGTGAGGATTTTTTAGTCTAGTTTGATGAAAGGTGCTCTTCACACAGAAAAGCTTTCTCTGATTTGGATAGCAGCTTTGTTCCAGTAGTGATCGAGACTGGATAACTGTGCAGGCAGTGAAGTTTTCAGGGTGACTGTCAGTGAGATAAATGTTGAAATAATGTTTCATCAGGACTTTTGTCATCAAAATGTCCTATATAGAAATTATGAAATTAATATAAAGATTGAGGATAACTGATGTCAAAAACTTCTTAGGGAACAAAAATATGTATTTGACTTGTGGCATAGAGCTATGAAATTTAAATTAAAAGTGTGATTGAAAGTGAAATACAAAGTTTGTGCTATGGTTCTAATTGTGGTGTAACTGAATATCAGGCCTGTGTTGTGTGGGCACCCAGTGTACTTAAGCCTTTCATTTTCCGGTGGTTCTCCAGTGTGAACTGCCCTGTTAGTTACTGAAAATAGACTGATCTGAAACAACAGACCTGGAAGAGGGTGGACTTGTGGCCTTCCCAGCAAAGTATTTGACTACTTGGTGCAGGAATTCTCCAGGTGGGAACCTCGGAGATCCAGCAGGTAGCTCCTGCTCTGCTTATGCCAATTTGTACATTCCCATGCGCTGATTAAGAATCTGGCCCTCTGAGACTGTCCAGGTGGCTCCTGCAGTGGAACTGACCTGATTGTATCCAAATAAGACACTCATAAATACTCAGTACAGACCATTCCTGCGGCTGCAGTCTTTTGTACGTAGTTAAGCTTTTGGGAGATACTTTGTATGTAATTAAGGTTGTTGGATCATGCATACGCTCAATGTTCACACAGGACTACAGGCCAACAGGATTATGAGATTTCAGTAGAACAACAGTTTGGGAGAGTCTCACCAATCTCATGAAAGGCTCTCTTGCAATGACTCTTGCAATTCCCTTGCAACTCCCTTGCCATCCAGACAGTGATCATCCTGTTTGTGAGATTTCATTCCCCACATGAGCATTGCCCTATGCAGAGATTCCAATAAATTACCTTTCTTTAACAGTCACTTCTGCCCACGTCCTTTATCTCTGACCAATGAACTCAAGTGTAGAGTTACAATCTGAATACCTACTCCAGTGTGGAATTTGAAACCACTGTCCACAAATAGGACAAAATAAACATAGTGAAAGAGAGCATAGAAATTAAATATTTAATTCAGGCCTCACGTGAACCATAGGCATGGATCCTTTCACGAGTATCCTTTCTTTCAAAGAGTAGATCACTGGGTACAGTTACAGGTAAATGAGTACACATAAGTATCTAGTGTCTAGAGTCAGCTCAACTAAAACCTCATTACATACAGTCAGAAATTGAAATTTATTTGTATAAGACTTGAATGGCATAGGAGAAGCATGGAGATACTGAGATTTCATGCTGTAAGGTTACCTGATAGCTTATTATGATGTCTTCATATGAACAGCCCAAGTGCTTTTGGTAATTAGGTATATAGATTTTGTTTTTGGATGGGGAAATGAAAGAAATTACTTTCCCAAGTAATTTTCATTTACATAATCAGAGAGGAGGAAAAAAAGAAACTTTAAGTCATTTTATGTGAACAGAATCATTGCTGTCCAATCAGACAGATAATAATTGTGAAATTAATTTACATTACCTGGATTTGGTTTTCCAGTTTGATATTGTCTTGAATTGAAAAACCTGAAATAATAAAGATTAAGCATGGTTTAAAAGCCGTGTTCTGTAAGTTAGAGATCAGGCAGCAATGCTCGCCATTAAGATTTGTGCTGAAAATGTATACAGACCAGATCTCACCTGCAGAGAGGGTTTGGTTAAAAATCACTACAAAATTCATGTTCTTATACAATTTTCTATTCTGGTGTTATACTGTTCTTTATTACTGTTTGCTTGTATAAGTTTATTTGGACCATACTTCACCTTTCGCAACCACTTAAAGCAATAAATCAGCCATATAATCAATGACATTTCCTGCAAGGCAGCTGCTTTTCACAATATCTAGCAAATTTGCCACAGCCATGATTATCCATGAATAATATGGTTTAAAAATAGTTAAGCAAGCAATAAGAGTCAAGAAAGCAAAATGCAATGAAATCCAGAGAAGACCTAATGCAGTTTAGTGCTCTACCTAGTTAACCTGGAAACAAATTAGGGTTCAATTTTCCTGCAATTACTGTTACGTTTAGCAGCAACGTACTCCTACTGGTTCATAAGATGTGTTCCAAATAGATGTGGAGAACACTTGATTTTTTTTCTTTTTTTAATCTGATTTAATGAATTTGAGGTATACAAGATATGATTAACTGTGTGTAGAACACTAATTAACTTATAACAAGTCTATGTAAAATACAGCAAAATAGAAAATGAAGTAAATAAGTTACAGATTGAGAGAGACCGATTAGATAATTGTAATCATTCTTTTGGAGTTTACAAAGAAAAAAGCTTACTCTTGAATTATTGGTGCAAGTTGAGTGCCAAGATTTTCACAGTGAAACCATTTTTCAAAGAGGACATCAGTTGTATCTCCAACATAGTATCTAAGAAATAAAAACATTAGTCATTCTTTTTATTAACTAAGTGATGGGACAATTTGAAGAAAATAGCTACTTGATGTATGTAAATGTGGAAATGCCATGCTACTTTACCTACATTTATTTTTAAGGAGGCTGTTTTTTTCCCCTCATAGCTGACTCATGGGTGGAGTGCTTAAATGTCTATTTAGTAGTTTTGCTGAGCAACTGTGGGTAAATCACCAAATTCCTCTAGCAAACTTTTAGGATTTAATCTTATAAAGTGAGTTGGGCCATAATGCTTTGGGACAGCCAACTCTCACTTGTCAATTTGCTTATTGGCCATTCATAGTTTGATTTAGCTGTGGCTTCCCTGTGAAAGGTTGGGAGGTTCTTCAGCTGTGTAAGTTTGTGAGGCACCGTTTAGCCTGCTTCTCTGCAGGTGAAGCTATTGCTTCAGTTTTTATATCTTAATAAATAAATAGTGTTGAGATCAACAGATCAAGCTTGCTGTAATTTATGGAATGGTAAAGTGAAGCTTAGCGACAGATCAGGAAAACACAACTTCACAGACAGGCAAGAAACATCACTCACATTGCAAGGGATTGCAGATAAGTCCTATGTCTCCCTTGGGTCTAAGTGAATGGAAATTATGTTTCAAGCAGAAAAACAAGACTTTGATTAGACTGTGAATGTGTGTGTATTTATGTATTCATATTTGCCTTGTGTATCCGTATCAATATTGTCTAGAAACTTTTTACGATCTCCCCGTTTTCTTAAGTTTACAAAAACAGGCTGGTCAGGTGGAAGAGTGACTGCTTCCAACATGGAAGAGGCTGCAATGTGAGCACAAATTTTGAGCACCACAGAATCTACAGAGATGTTAGAAATGTCTCAGCTGGGGAAATGCTTTAGGAAATGCTGGCACTAAAGAATCCAATCGCAAAAGTAAAATCTAAACAGATAGTTTTGAGCTAGTATCATTTAGTGCGTTTTTATGAACTATGTATGTTTTCACATATGAAGCGTGTAATTATTGAAATTTCTTGAAGCAGGCTCTTTAGTTGTCACTTGTACCATAATTGGCATTTTGGGGAGTGTTTTAGGGCATGATAAATAATGGAATAATGAAGTGGTCTTTGCTGCAGCTGGCTGGGAGTGACTTTCTGAAGTGCAGGTGACTTTCTGAATGGTCCCTTTCTTAGTTTCTCATTTCTTTCTTCAGACTCTTTTGAATGTAAAACCATTTTGTCTATCTCTGCATATTCATGGTCTGACTGCTGTGATGTGTCCCATGCAAAGATCAAAACCATAGACAAAAAAAAAAGTGCTATATTAGAGATATAATTGTGACTTTAAGCCTTTATAGATTACATGAATAGCTGTAAACTCACTCTTGTCAGCCCTATCCAGGTAATACCAACAGAGCTTTTCTAACGAACGCAGTTGTCATTGCTGTGACTTGCTTTCTTAGGCTTCAAAATCTTGTATGATGACAGAATAAGGCTCAGTTCTGCCCCCACTAAAATATTTATTTGAAGACTTCATTCTCAGAAGGCAATAAAAGCTAGGTGGAAGTGCGTAGAGTGTGGAGGGGTTAGTGTTAAGAAAATTGAGTTTTATTTTTAATGTTCTTTGTACTTGTCAAGAAAGCTCTTCTTCACCTTTTTGTTTTTGATACTTGCACAGAAATCAATGTTCTGTTTGCCAGAACTGATACAGAAATATTTTTGATTTGTGTTGTTGCAAACTCTAGGATTTAAAATTTTAAGGTGGTAGCAGTACATAGTTATGATCACAGCATACATATCAGATCCTTATGTTTAGTCACATATGTTCCTTGCATGACTAAACCAAATGCTAAATGAGCTGTTTACATGCATATAGATAAGTTACAAGTGCAGACAAAATTACTAAAGACTTGGTGGTGCAAATCTGATCAATGATCAGGAAAATATAGTATTGTACAGAAATTATGAATCCTAATGGATTAGCCAACAGTTTTATACCTCACCTGAGCCCATCAATTTCTGTCTTTAATCTTTCCCTCTCAATCACAAGACCCACGGTGTTTGCATATCGCTGAGGAGAATGAGGGATCCTAGCGGGAAGGAGAAACATCTGTCCAGACAGAAAACGAGAAGGAGCTTGTGTTAGATGGTCACTGATCGTTGGGTTGTTCCTCTGCCCTTCCTCCCCACCAGATCCCCTGCAGAACCCGCCACGTTTTCCCTCCTCCTTGTTAGTTCTGTGTTTGTTGCTCCTGCCTGCCTGTGCCCCTGTTGGTACTCGGTGCTGTTTCTAGCTCTCGGCCGGGTGCTGTGCAAATGTTAGTCATTGATTTAGCTATTGGCTTTGATTCTGAAGCAGTGAGGGCACCCCTCAGATTTTCACCAGCATTGCTAGACATGAATAAAATCCAGTTATTCTACGTGGAATCTAGACATTTACTGGAATTTCTGAGTAACAGAAATTAACAGAAAGTTTGTTGCCAGCTCAAGAATTCTAAACTAGTTGCCCATGCAACGCAGTGAGCCCTGGGCAATGTGCCTCACTATTGCCAGCCTTCCCACTAAGGACACTGTGTGTTCCCTTTCATTAATGTTTGTGGTACGTGCTCAGATCTCAAATGGATGCGCTTCTGAAGCGTGAAGGGTATTAGCAAAATATCAACATTTATTGGTTTGAAATGTTAGATTTTTTTCTTCACTGAAAAGGTCATATGCTTCTTTTAGTGACACCAAGCTATTCAGTCTAGTGTATGTCTGTCCTTTCCAAAGCTAGCCTCATTACAGCTAATACTTAATCCGTGCAGAGGCTGAAGGCAGTTCAAGCTAGTGACAGTAATAATGAGTGGTGGCAGTAGCATATCTAATATCTTGTAGTAACTACTTGCAATCAAATGAAATGTCTAGTGAGACTTTTGTTCGTAGCATTGAAAATATATGCTTTAGGAAGTCTTCCCATATGGGAAAAAATGTTTTAAGTACTAGACTGAATACAGCAGGATACATTTTTGCATAAATTGTTGTTTTAAACAATTTTTGTGTTGTGAAGGCTAGCTGTGGACAATAGCTGTGGACAATAGGACAGAACAAGGTGACTGAAATAGCTACAAAATCTTTGAATTTTCTAAATTCTAAGCAGTTTATCTAATGCAGAGGTGTTGGTGGTAGTAAGTATTTACCATGTATTTACCAAGTATTTGCCTTACCATTTTTTGTAAGGTGGCTTCAGAAGTTGGGATGCTCATTCACTGTAATGCTGAATGGTAATTTGCTCTTAGTGACATGGAATTTGCTTTACTGAATTCATGACTCTATTCTTTTTTTATCCTCATACCATTTCTCCCACAGCAGTGATGAAACTGTTTTTAAATTACTTCACAGAACACTCCTTTAACATACCTATGACAACAGTAACAGAAAAACAACCCTGTTTTACCTCCCCTTCTCGGATGACAATGTCTCTGTGGTTCCCATTTTCAATTATCTTCAAACACATATCTCCTTTCACTTGGTAAAATAACTGAGGGAAGAGGAAAAGTGACATTAAAGCAAATGCTCCAAAACTGTCCATATAGCATATATTTCCAGTTCATATTCAGTATATGAAAATCTCAAAGGCATTTACTCTATGACATTTACACTGATTTTTTTTTTCTAATAACCTCAGCTGCTTTTGAAAATATTACTAATTATGTATTGCCTCCATTATTTCCATACATTAGGAAATCTGTCCTGATGGTCCCCAGCTGCTTGAAGAGCTCTCTGTGAACCGCATGGAAATTCATTCCACTGTCTTTATTCCTGGGGATTACGCTGTAGGGCTGGGACTTGATGTCCGAGATGTTCCTTTACTGCACTGTACTTGAAATTTCCTTTCTCTCTTTTTTCAGTTCAGTTGTAGCAGGGTCTTCACTGTTATGTTCAGTGAAATTAAATGTCAGTATTCTAGCTGGTTCAGTATGTCAGTATTCTAGCCAGATATGCCCCGTTTTTTTGGGCATTTCATTTTTAATGCATCTTTCCCATGTGGGAATTATTGCCCATATTGCCCATTTACAAGGTGGTCTGCTTTATTTTTGTGGATGCTTTTGAAGCCCTGCAACAGCTGCTCCTCTTCTTACTGTGTATGTAACAGGATTATGGCCTAAGCTTACATAAGGACAGAACCACTGAACCCCTAATTCTTTCTTCAGTGACCTTTTTGCAGTCCTGTTATTCCCAGAGTATATGATCTCAGAGAATCTCAGGAGGGTCTTTAAATTTTAAGGCAGAATGGTGCTATTACTTGTAAGCAGGTCCCGTTTGGACCTGGAGTAATAAGCACATTTTTTCTCATTCAATATAAAACAGAGCAATACTACTTTAAAAAGTTGAATTTACTTCTCCTATTCTGCCAATCTCTGCCAAGCTTTTGTATGCTTTCTGTGTCCTGCTTGCAGTATCTGGAAATCAAAAAGGTTAATTCATGTAAGTGTTAATGCAGCCAAAATTCCTCAAGGCCTGATTAAAAATTAAAACTGTAAGGAAAATTATTTTAACTATATATTTTAACTATTTTAACTATAGTCACTCACTACAATTTTAGAAAACTGGAAATAAAGCAAATATAAGGAGGGGAAGGAAAACAGCACCAAATCAAATTTATACAAATCCCAAATTAAACTTTTTCCAATATTAAGAAAGGAGAATCATTTTTGAAATCAGAGTTATTTGCAAAGCAACTTGAAAATATTGATTGATAGATCAATACCTGAGAACTTGGGGAACACCTTTAAGAACACAAGAATAAATATGCTGCCCAAGGAAGGAACAGCTGAGAGAACTGAAGATAATGAATGGGAAAGGGCTCATGCTGAGAGCCCTCACATGAGCGAAGAGGTTCATCTTGTATCAGGGGCATCACCATGGATAAATATAACTCTTGTCCAGATGGCCACAGTGTCAGGCTATTTGTTCTTCTTGCACTTCATTTTCCTGTGTTCTTTTCCTGGTGGATGAATGACTATAAACTGCTATAGTAGCCCTCATGACAGAGTACCTCAGGCAAGGCTGACTGCTCACTGGCAACAGAAGTGATTTGAGTGGAGAATTGGTCTCTCTTTCCTTTCAAGAAGAGTCATCTTGCCTAGGAACATGAGATTCTGGCACATCTGATTATCACACAGGCTACTGGTAATAAGGCACTGGCAGTGCAGAAAGTGAAAGATCCTTTCTGAAGCACTGGGTTTTGTAGTGGTATATATACCCTATAACTACTGTAGGTACTCAGAGTGCTATTACCGAACACTTGCACAGGCATGTTGATGGCACAAAGGATGAGGCTCTAACAACAGAGGCACAATTTTATGCTGCTTGTGACCAGAAATCCCATGGATCAGCATCTCTCTGGTCATTAAAGCCTGGAGGGGGAGGGCCATTCATCTCAACAGCAAAACATCACAGTCTCAAGGAAAGATTCTTAACACAACACTGAATGCTGAATTAAAAGAATTGTTTTGTAGTTGGAAAGGAGGAATGAGGTTGCCAAATTGCCAATACGTGTTTTTCTGTATGAATGTAAATACTACCTTTCACTGTAAATTACCGTGTATTCTTCCAAGCTTTTTTTATTTATCTTTTTTGGAAAATGTCTGAGTGTTTCAGTCATCCATAAATCATGTGATGTCAGTGATGTATCCAAGTGGCACTAATTTTGCAATCCACCGCTGTGCTTATATTATACACTAAATTTTTACTGAGAAAACCATCAACTGTTTAATGCCTCAGTTAGTTACTGCCTGCAGATAACTTCAGAGGTCCTGCAAGCTCACAGCCGGGGGAGCTCTTGGCCACTGCATCAAGGCAGTCATATTAAGGTTGTGCGAGCTCTATTGGTCTTTCATATGGATATGTGGATCCTCATGGAGTGAAGAATATAGGAGTGCAACTCAGCTGTTGTAACTGGATTGCTTATTCCAGGTAAAAGTCTGTTGTATGTGGAGCACTGTAGTGTAGAGCTTGCTCATTTGGATACACCTTTGACATCAAACACTGCCTTGATGCAGTGGCCGAGAGCTCCCCTGGCTGTGAGCTTGCAGGACCTCTGAAGTTATCTGCAGTTTGAAGTGTACTCGGAGTGGCGCTTCTAAAAGTGGAATTTGGGACTGCACAGCCCCTTGTGGGATTTGGCTCTGTCTTGGCATATTGCTTGTCATTGGCTTGTATTGCCTGTCAGATTGTTAAGCACTAAATTAATTTGCAGAGCAAATCAAATTCAGGCGTGGGAGTAGTTTGGGTGTTCTCCAGACTTCAGCTGTAACTGATCTTATGAGCACAGAAAAACAATTTTCTCCCGTTCTTATCAAAAGGTTTCTTAGCCATCAGGAGTCTAGAAGGCAAGTTTGGGAGGAAGTAAAACAGAGAAAACTGTATGTGTGTGTGGTGGGGGATTTCTGCTCATTTACATGAATCACCTGTGAAAGCTGTACGGTAGCCGAGACTCACCCCAACAATTTTATGCTGCAAACTTATTTCTGAAGATGTAATCTCATTCTGAGGTGAAGGGATCACCACTCTTACTGCTCTGTAATAGAGCCTTTGTTTTGCATTAAGAATGTTTAAAGAGTTTTCACAGATTTTTTTTGTGTGTGTGTTTTTAAAAATGTAAAGGAGCAAAATTTTCTCTTGCTTTATTAATGTTTCAAGTTTTTAGCTGTGAAATCAGCACTACAATACCACCTACTGGAACACTCACCCTGCCCACTCCTTCCCCTACTTCTTAGACATCCATACAATATGAAAGGAGAATTGAGTTGCTATGGTCAAGGCTGTCCAAGCACGCTGAATAGAGAGTAGCATAAGCTAGAGAAAGGGGTCAGTCTTCATCCAAGCTGGTGATTTCTCTGAAATTGGAGCTAACTCCCACTTGTGGTGTGTTTATGAGAGAAATAGAGAAGTCAAAGACCATGATAGAAAACTTGGGTCATCTGTGGAAGTTTGAGACCTTTCTAAGTCCTTGGTTCTACAAGCGAACTGCAGGCTGAAAAGCACCAGGCTACTTGTGGTATAGGAGACCTGATAAACTGTGTGTGTGCTCACAGGCTTGAAAAAAGTGATTGAACAGATATAAGCAATCCTAAAATTAATTTTCTTTTCTGAACGAACTCTTTGTCAGAACAATACCAGTAGGATACCAGCAACTAAATTTGCAAAAGGATTGTGGGTCTTCATGATCCGGCTTGTTGACAGGATTCCTATATTTGGGGCTTGAAATTACCGTGTGGAACTACAAATGACTTTTGATCTGGCAAAAGAATGAGCTGAACATTAATACATGCAGATATGCTCTTTAGAAGTTCAAGTTTGAAAATTTCCACTTCTCATGGAAAGGGTCATGATTTTGTACCAAAGTTGAGATTCATTACGACTGTAACATGGACTGAAAATGCTGGTATTTTTTCATGAGCAAAAAATCTAGAACAATGTAACATTCAGGCCAATCACAATACTTAATTTTCATTTTTGAATTTCACAATTACTTGTTCAAAATACAGATCTTCTGTAACAAAAATATGATTTTAAAAGCCTCCTTTCCTTTCTAAGGTGTTGTTCCAAGAAGTTAAAATGAGACCTTTTGATGCTGTCAGAACATTTTCTCTAGTTTCCTGTTGAAAATAAAATATAGCAAAATAAATCTGATATCATCAAGTGTTTGCTTCAAAGGAAAAGCACAGATGGTGCCTGGGTCTGTTTTAGTATTTAAATAGTTCTAATAAATACAACACTCTACTGAACTACTGATTGCTAATCTGTTGCTGTAGCATCAGAAGTACCTACACTTTAATCATACTGATCAATTAAAACAACAAAATGTGAATGATCTATAGGTTACCTCTTCTCCTTCTTCAATATGATAATCTTTCCTTTCATTCGGCCCCCCAACAAACATCACGTTCAATTGATAGCGATGCCTAGAAAAGAAAAATGACATTTTAAAGATACCTCCACTCATGGAGGTTTTTTCTTTTTTAATTTCTTCTTATTATTATTTTAATTTTCCGTAATGCTTTGAGGACAGTACGTCAGTGAAACAATGATGAGTGACAAGCAACCTCTGGAATGAGAACTCAAAAGACCTAGGTGTGTTTTTCAGGTCGCCTGGAGACCATCTACCCAGCTACTGATGTTTCAGCAGGCCCAGCTGTGAGAAGAGGATAAAGATATTAATCAACCATGGAAAGCACTTTGGGTCCTAACGACAAAGAAGAAACAAGGAAGATGAGAAAATGCCTTGTTAGCGTTACCTCATCAGATAAGGATTTTGTAGAGGTAGAGCACTTCCTGAGCTAATAAAGGTAAATCTATATGTGTATTTTTTTTCTGTTGATAGAACTACTAGCAGTATTGATGGTAGGAATTCTCACCCAATTTCTCTTCCATTTATATTGGTTTGGCTAAGAGGAACAACGTTACACTCTCTTCTCTCTGGTTGTAACTGACTGAGAAAAGGATTTGATTCAGGGCCTCTCTCCTAATTTGGTAACCCTTCAGAGATGCCACAAGCGCTTCCCTTGGCTGTCACAAAGCCTAGACATCACCCTGATTACTGGCATGTACAAGGACACTTGCACTGATAGAGAAGGTAGCATTTTTTCATTTTCAGTGTATAGCAAAAGCCCTACAAGTCAGATGTGTTAACTCTGATCGAAAATCTGCTAAGCCTTACTTCAGTGTGAAGGATTTTTGCCTCCTGCTTTTCTCAAGGAGGAAATTCTGGGCAATGTGCTGGTGAACGGGAGATCCTGGTGGTACAGCAGCAGTGGAGCTGCACTCCCCTGCATCGCAGGGGATGACAGTAGAAAGCCATAGGGAAAAGGAAGACCAACCTGCCAACCTGGTAAGCCTTCACTGAGAGACACCAAACTATTCTGAACTGCAGAATATTTGCTTTGCTACCGTGATCATGTTTGCCTCAAAGAACATTTAAATGGTACTGATTTAAATGGTACTGAGTAGTGATTAGTAAGAAAACGTAATGAATAAGAAAAAGTAATGAATAACAGCGACAAGCATTTCCTTGGTCAAATAAAAGCCTAAGGAGTTAAATTAGATAACAATATTTAATTTCACCATTTTCACTCTAGGAAACTGTAAAAATTATGGCACTTGACTTCATGCCAACATTCTAAAACAAGGAACTGAAATCACAGCTGTTTGTACTATGAAGATTTAATATTTCCTTTTCAAAGATACAATGAAATACTTCTCTACTAAGGAACCCTTCTACTAAAACCAAGCAGGAAGGCCAGAGTCATAACAACATGGCTAATAATTCATAATATAAACCAAAATGAAAGCTGCATTAGAAGAAAGATAATCTATGGGTATCTTGTAACCTGCTTTTAAGAGGAATTAATATAATAGAAATCTGTGCAGTTAACTCAAAAGATTAATTTTGTTAGTTCAATAATTGAAAAAGAAAAATGTTGCCCTTAATTTTTTTTTTTTTTTTTTTTTTTGCCAAGATATTAGGCAGAAGTACCACTAATTGCTACCTATAGGTTTAGGTTAGTTTTATCTAATAACAGACAACCGTGGGTTAATTATTCCTATCATTACGAATTATGTAATGAGACCATAAAAAAAATTTCCACTAGCAAGAATTCCAAGAGATTTGTTTACTCATGCTCTTAAACAAATTTGTCTAGTCAACATTAGAAGAAAACTGAAACTACTTTTTTTCCTTGTGATTTTAGAGGTGTATGCTAAATATTTTGGCAAATAGTACTGAGTTTGGTGAGTATCTTAAAGGCTTTGTGGGTGTGGAAATTGCTTGATTGCATTATTTTGTTGTTAGACTGAGGTACTAATCACTGGATTATTTTTTGAACTCTTAGATACTCTTCTATTTCTTGGCTTAATCATGTAAAGAAAATGTTATCAGCAGGTAACCTTTTTAAAAACCTCTCAAGACCATGAAGAACTATGTATCTCATGACCACAGGGAGGTCTCTTTATGATAGGCATTGTATTCTGGAATGCTGAGAGCTTTAAAAGTGCCCTTACTGCACTGTAAGAATCTGCCATGTCAAGGTGTCTGATTTTGCATTAACTGCCCTTCTAATAAGTTTTTAAAATTGCAAAATAACATAATTAAAATACAATTAAATTGCAACTCTTACATTGTATTCTTTTCTTAACTTTGGTAAAATTCTAAGCAGGTGGAGATCGGAAATTGCAATTTTATTATGAAATGCCCAAAATGTATTTAAAACTTTTAATGCTTTCAACTGTATAAAGGATAACAGAATGAAAGTTTGAAAGCCCTAACAAATGGAGAGCAAAAATCCTATTGATTCGCTGTAATACCTAGATTGTTCAGTCTTGTTTGAAACTTAGGGTCATAAGTTACTTGGATGTTTTGAAGTGGTTGCCTTCTTGTGATATAGAAGGCAGTGCAATGATCGCTTTATACATCTGTTCTCAGTACATAAAGGACTAAAGCCTTTGGAAAAAAAAAAAAGTTAGAAATCTATTAGTCACTTCTTGGTAAATTGAAGGAAACCTTTTGCAAAATCCTGGAAACACTTAGTTACCACCAGTAGCAGGTGGTGAGAGACTCAGAATCCATACAGTAAATGATTTTTCTCTTCTTCACAGAAAAAAGCTATATTGAAGACATTGATTCTTTTTGAAATCGATGCTCTTTTTATCGTTAAAATTGTTCCTCATTTCAGTGTACCTTACGGCAATGTCTGGGGGGAAGATTTGCCAATACTGACTGACTGGGGATTTCAGTGACCTTCTGACCTATGATAGGTCTCATACTCCAGAGAAATTTTGCTTCAGGATTGCACAGAAGTGCTGGTAGAGGGGGCAGAACAGTGCAGTAATAAATAATAATAAAAAAAGGTTTCTCTTATTGATAAAGAAAAAAAAAGACTGTTTAAAATACTGTAAAATGCTAAAATTGTACACAACTAGCTTTGGTAAGCTTTTGAAATGACTACACTTTACAAAATGCTTGCAAAATCAATTCTGAAAATGAAAGAAATGAAAGCACTTGCAAAGAGAAGTGTTCTTCATTCTCTGCGGTGTGAAGTGATTGGACGTGATGCAAGTCTCATGCTTTCTCATCTGGAATATACAGCTGTAGATTCAACGCAGGCAACTCACTAGGGATGTGTCTTTTACCTTATTTTTGTCTTGCAACCATTATATTGAAAAGAAAACACATCTGTGAATGGAAATTACTATCACCTCTATAGTAGAAGAGGTGCCCATGTAGGTTTTGATTAGAGATGGAACTTAGTGAAGGGCAACAGGCACATTGACACTTTCTCTGCAGGAGTTTTTATTGCCTTGTATTTTCAAACTGACATCAGAGAATGGAACCCAGTTGTCTTGTCTTTCTAGTGAGAATCCTTTCTTACAAAAACTTTGGTATATAGAGTTTTGGATGAATTACGTTGTCCTGTACTTCACTGACAAATGCTTGCTAGTACTATGACTAGAAGGAACTGTACACTGGACAATTTATCCTGAAAGTTATTCACTGGACTTGATACTGAAAAGATGCATTTTATAAATCTGAAAAATGCCCTCGATTTTTTTCTTATGTTAGCTTATATTTATAGCTCTCAGGTGATCTCAAGCATTGCCTCACCAACCCCTCACTGAACAGAGGGTCCTGTCCTGCCTTGACAGATCTGGAAGTGCCCTGAGAACCTGTTCTTCTTGCACTCCTTCCCTTCCTTTCTCCATATCTTTAAGGATATGTCATGCCACTTTTTATTGCTCCTGTATATTCGGTTCCTCCGTAATGCTGGAATGACTCTCAGCAACTTGGGCAGCTGTTTCGGGTTGTAATAGGGCATCCTCAGTTTGTTAGCTAAATTTCAATCATTTGTGGATGGGATGCTGTCTGCTCTGATCAGTATGGCTGTATTGTCACAAGGCCTAAAACCAAGTCCCTTGAAGTCAGTCCTGTTGCCTACAAGAAGCAGGGCAAACATTTCATATTCAAGCCGATTCTTAACAGCTTCTACAGGTTTATTAAAAAACAGATTTCAGGCATTTTCTGTCTTTTGAAATGACACTCTGACTGCAATTAGAGAGGAATTTACACTTCCTTTCTAGCTTTTCCTATGCAGGCATTTTTAGCAAAGAATATCGAAGAACTGGGTTAAAAAAATTCATTTACTTACATAAGTTTATTGCACACAGGTGGCACAAAGGCATCTATGTTTTCTTCTATCCATTTTCTTACATTAACAAGAAGCTCCATGGTTCACCAGCTGTGCAACTTTTGAGGAAGATGTTACGAGTTTGCAGAGCTCTTTCAGCGAGCAAACTGCACGTGACTGCATCCCCGGAGCTCAGGGGATTGGTGGGTAGGAGAGGTGTCTGCAGGCTCGAGTGTCGGTGGGGACAGGTCCATCAGCCAAAGGTTGCTTTGCAAAGAGTATTAGTGCTTTGGCAGCTTGGCTAATAATTGACTGATGTTTTTAAAAATCTTCATCAGAGACTCATTTTGCCCACAAGAGGTTGCTTAATTCTCTTTACTACATCAACTGGAGTATTCCCTCTGTCTAGGGGAATTGCCTTGTAACGGAGACAAACTGGCAGAGAATGGGGAAGACTTGGGCATGCATGCCCTTCGAGTCCGGTGTACAAACAGCAGATTTCAAAGCTAAACAGGCTGAAGGCAGTTGCTCCAAGATTTTTTTTTTTTTTTAATATGTGCATATATATACTATGTATGTATTTGCATACACAAACTTATATATCATATCACCTTTGAAAGAGAAGGTAGCTCCCAGCAGTGGAGAAATTCAGATGTTAGTACGGGGATATGAAAAAGGTTTGGTGCAAGTTTGTAAAGCTTTTTTGTTTGTTTCTTCTTTTGTTTTTCCTTTTGGGGTGGAAAGCAGAAGTGATAACCTAGACTGGAGGAAAGAGTGTAGCAAGATATTGCTAAGTTCCTAGTAGCCAAGCAGGCAGAGTTCAAATCAAGCACAAATTGTATATATGTAGGATTTGTGATGTATGACCATATGGTCATACATTATATAGTATGACTGGAGAATTTTATGTATGTATGGAGATGCTTTTGAAATTGCTTTCCTTTAAGATAACACTATGGAAACCCCTCAGACTCCAAAACATCCTCTATGGAGCAAGGTAGTCTTAACTTGTGAAAGAAAAGTCATTTTCTAGGCAGGTCTGTCATCTATTATGAAGTGTCACTGTTAATGTCCTTTTTGCAAGGAGATGCCACGTCCTGCTAAAACTAGTACTGCTTCACTGGTGGTAGGAGGGACTGGGAGTCCAACTTACTCAGAGGTAGGTTAGATAGTCTTGTTTATTCTGCAGGCCTCAATATGGCTCATACAGATATAACTACATTTGGCACTAAACTGGAATCAGTGGCTAAATTCAAAGATTATGGATTTGATCTCTTTTTGTGTCCTGCCAGCTGCCTCCCGCGTGTTTGAGGCTCGATGATAGAGCCTCACTTCCTTCTCTCAGCTCCCCTCAGGCTTCCCAGCCTGATTGTTTGAGGGCATCTATGTGAAAATACTGGGATCTTCTTCTGCCAGGTAACAATAAGAAAGATGTCTCTTGCATTTTGGAAGCCAAAAGACACTGTCCATAAACGTTCACTTAAATTACATCCACATTTTGTCACCGTTGTAGCAGAGCTTGCTAGAGAGCTAAGGGTGATTCTGTGATGCCTTTAAGGAAAGCACTGTGTGTTGCCATCAAATTATTGAGCAAACAAGAAACTGAGAGTTATCAAGCATTGCATAGTCAGACCCAGGTCTGTATTATTTTTTATTTTGTTACCAGTTTCTCTTCCATGTCTGCACAGCTCCTACAGGATTGCTTTACTCTGTTCTTCCTCTTCTTCCTCCTGCCCCCACATTTGGTAAGTAAATGTACAAATGTTTCTTATCAGCCTTAGAGTACATGAAGTGGGTGGTTGATGAAAAGCCCCGAGCCATTACAAAACGTTAGAGCTTTTTAGCTGCTGTCGATGTAGCTTAGTTAAATCTATATTATGCTTAGGGCAGGGTATATATGGATATAATAAGATTTGTTCAAAAATGAACTGTACATCCTCCTTGGCCTAGGCACATGAAGCACTTCAGCTGCTGGACTGACTGATCAGTGTGCTGGAGTGGTACAAATCTTGGGAGTTTTTTAGCTTTCATCATAATTTTCCTACGGAAAGAAACACTGACATGTGAGTTTGGATGAATATGGTGCTCACATCATCTCCTACTCCAATATGTATGACGGTGTCCCTTTTTTTTTTTGCAGCTCCATTATATGGCTGTTTTGAATTTTAAGCTACTTATATAATTAATTTAAAAAGATGAAGTTTGCTTACAAGATTTACCATCAGTATGAAGCTGAGGTCACTATTGCAGGGTAGCATTTTCTGCAACCTTCTGCAAAATTCTTTTCTGCGACCTGAAAAAAGATTTTGAAAATACAGTTAGTGGGCTTTCCATGCACGTAACAGGCATAAGGCAACATCCCTTTTTCTGTGAGAAGGGCTAAGAAAGGCAGTGTGAGGCCTGGAAGTACTGGGCCAAGAAACCCCATTTTCTATGGAGCATATTGGAAAGACAAAGGGGCTGCAATCTCTGTGAGACTGAAGTAAGTATGTGCACTTGGAGCTTGGATTTTTCTAGCCAGTCTGCCCTGCCATGGACTCTTCACACCTGTCAACATTGATTCTAGAAGCCAGGCCTCAGATTTGTGCTTTCTGCTCAAACCGTTCCTTTCATGCAAATATAAGGAATCTAATTTGTCAACTTTTTCTCTGCCACAGCCATGCAAAGCTACTGAAGCACAGCACTGCTACATGGAAATAATTTGTCTTTTGCATTGAGGGTGGGGAAAAAAGTGGTGGTGGAAAAAATGAGTTCAGCACCTAGTCTGTTTTTCTGCTTTCCCTAATCACAAGACCTAAGAGGCTTAAATTTATGAACTAGCATCCAGCAAGCAGCATATGGTAACAAAAAGTACATGTGAAGAATTTTCACGTAATTTTTCTAGCTAGAAGCTTTTTGTTACCAGTATTTTATCTCTATTAATGACTTCTATATTTGTCACCTTTCTGTTACTTCTCATATTAATTTTATTGATCTAAAGAAATGATGGTGAAGAACTAGCACTGTTCAGAGTACCCAGGGAGGGGAGAGCGATACAGATGATACAGGTCAACTCCTTCCAGCCCCAGTCTGCTCCTTCTATTCTTGGCAGCAAACAGCCTTGTGGAAATTGATTCTTGTTCACAGAGACACTCAGAGGTTAACATTTTTTATTTTGTACTTGGTGCTAACAAGTATTTTGAAAAATCCTTGCCAGTGCAGGTTTGCGTTCATCAGCGATTTGAGGAAATGTCCCTTTAGCACCACCTCACCTTTGCCTTTCTTGCATTCAGGGGCTGTGATTTACCTACTTTGGGGTTACACTAATGGAGCTACGGTGAACTTGATAACCTGGAGATTCTGCAAGCAGCACAAAGCAAGAAAGCAACTTTCTGCAACATTGAGAAAGCTTTAACCTATACTTTTCCAGCATTCTGAGGAAACTGAAAAAGGAAGAGAAGGATATGATTAAGTAATCCACTTGACCTGCTTAAAAACTTTCCTTATTCTGTTTTTGGCCAATACTGTGCTTTTTCTGTCTGTTTTGAACTCTTCCTTGAGCACAAATATAAACACTCTTTTTAAAAAAAATATTCTTTATATACTGTAACAGATATGAAGCTGGTGGAGCTACATGAAATAAAAATTCTAATAGGCAACAAACCTGCTACTGAGCCCAGGTACAGTACCCCCACCTCCATTTACCTGGCCACATTTTGCTGTTACATTTATATGCATAGTTTCAAGGGCCCTCAGTCTCTGTGTGGATCAATAAAAGAAAGAAGTGAATCAAGCAGCACAGCAGAAGAGTTAGTGATCCTATGAAATGTACTAAAATTGTCACTATTACTTCTATGGGAAAGCTGATTAAAATTTGTGCAGGGCGGCTGGACTAGATGATCTCTGAAGGTCCCTTCCAATCTTAAGGATTCTGTGAATCTATGAAACTAACAGAGCAGTGATTGCCATCTCTTTAGACACCAATGGAGACTTGCTGAGACCTCCTTCTTGCCGGAGACCAAAGCGCTCTCTGCAACAAAGAACTTGTCTGCATGTTGGTAATTTCAGCTATGATTCCTCCTGACAACTCTGTATTTCCAAGAAAAAAACAAACAAACAAAAAAACCCTTTTTGGTTGAAATTAAATTCACAGCATTTTTTCCATAGTATATTTTATTTGTTAGTGTAAGGATCCACAGCTACAAAGGCAGCTGTAGGGTTTTTGGTATACCAAGAAAAAATCATTATTTGATGATACATAATTTATCTGAGAAATAAACTGTTAGCAACTGCCCTTCTTCTGTATGTCAGCCACCCTCATCCGTGGTCAAGTACAGCAACTGCACGTTGTGCCACCTGCCAGTGGCGTCTTATCACTGAAACATATGCTTAGTAATGCTCACAGTAACAGTCCTGACAGCAAAACAACTTTCTTGTCAGCAAACGAGAAGCCGCTTGTCTCCCTCCAAACAAGTCTCCAAAGGTTTCGGCTCATTTATGAATCAGAGACAGGGGAGGAGGTAATTGCTTGGATAAAGTCACACATAACTCAGGATGTCAGGGGAGCTGGAGATCACTGCTGTTTATTTTAAATTGGCTGCGTGTGCCTGTCACCTGCTGCTGGGCCGTTAATATTGCACTTTTCAAGGCCATGGAAATCCAAGCACGTTTTGCTCCTTAGTGGCAGAATCATGCACTTTCATATTCCCAAATAGCCAGAGCTTGTTCCTTTGCCACAGCAGAAGCAGAGGTAGAAAGGAAGGTGTTTTCTAGTAAGTGTCAGTAACCCAGCACAGGTGTCCAGGTAAATATGAATAGTGTGTGTGTGTATATATATGTGTGTATATATATATATGTATGTGTGTGTATATATATATATACACACACACACACTATACATATATATACACACACTACATATACTATATAGTATATATACTATATATACTGCCTCATAATGCAGGTGATATATCCTGAACTGCAGAATAAATCTTAGTACTATTCTGTAGCAGGAAGCATGTGCATAAGGCTGTTTTTTATTTTTTTTTTTAAAAAAGTAATACATCGCATACATATTGCTTCTGTCTGTAAGTAAGCTTAGCTTCCAGATCTATTAATCACTTTCACATCGGGTGTGAATTTTGTCCTTCAGGCCCTGCTCCCCCCGCGCGGGGGCAGCGGGTGGCCCTTGCCGGGCACCTCTGGGCCGCTGGC
>VZSV01000012.1:5944775-5961280 GCA_013398735.1 Nothocercus julius
CCTCCCCGCTCCCCGCCGCTGGCGGCCGTTAAGGGCCCGAGCGCGGGGCCGTCACGCGGCGGGCGGCGGGTGCCCCGCCCGGCCCGGGGGAGCCCTTGATAAAGCGTTCGGGAGGAGCTGCGCTCAGGGCTCCAGTGGCGCAATCGGTTAGCGCGCGGTACTTATACAGCAGTACAAGCCGAGCAATGCCGAGGTTGTGAGTTCGAGCCTCACCTGGAGCACAGAGCTTTTTGGGCGCGGGAAACGCTTTTTTGGGCCTGCCCGCCCGCGCGCGGCTCCCGGCTGCTGCGCCCGGCGAGATTGGCCTGAAAAGCGCAAAAAGCTCCCAGAAAAACAGGTGCTGGCGCCAGGCCCGTGGGGCCCTGCGTGTCCGCGGCCGCGTGAGCGCGGGCAGCGGCGCTCTGGGCCCCGCTGTGTGCCGGACAGGTGGGTTTTGTGCCCACGCGCGCTCTGTTGGTGCCCGTGTGTACTGGTTTTGTGTACATAGAGCCAACCTGGCGGCGGGTAATGATCACCCGGAAACCAGAGAGAGCACTCGCGGGAGCCTCGTAAAGTTTGTGTGTATATATTTGGCTGCATGGCTATGTATAGATATAAGCATGCTTCTGGTGTGCTCAAAGGAGCTTTTTCAGCAGCTTCACATGTTTCCCTGGTAAGGGCTGCATGTGTGATCTTGCAGGACACACATTTTTATGGTGTGCGAGTTATTGCATTGTGCAAGTAGGTATTGACCAGTACTGGCAAGGAATGAGGTATTTCCTCTCCTTCAGGTTGAAGGGTGGCCTTTTCTTTGCGCTGCTAATTACGTCAATACTGCCTTTAAAACATGCAATAATGCTTTCCAGAGCAGGAAGGAAAAAATTAAAACAATTCTATATACATATATTTATAACTTGAGAGGTGTCAGGGCCATGTAAAAGGGGACAGTACAGAAAGAGGAAAGTGCTGCCTGTATGTTTAGCCCAGATCTTGTAAACATGTATGTTAAACAATCCATCTCATATATAAACAGTCCTGTTGCCACCAAGACCTTCAGCAGGACCCTGGGATCAGGCAGGCAGAGGTGTCTTCCTTGCCCAAGTCAGCGTGTGGTTCCTGTACTGTAGGGGTTACTTGGCTGCAGAGCATTTTACACACCTGTCCCCCCCGCCCGCCTTTTTTTTTAATCGCTTTTTTCCCTCTGGATTTCGTGGGAACTTTGCTATTGATTCCAGGGACCAAACAGTTGTACCTGAAGTGCATCACCCCTATAACATCTGGAAGAGTAAATAAAACTTATCCTTGGTTTGCAGCGAGGTTTCACTCTTTATTCCGTATGATGCACAAGTACCACGTTGCAATGCTGAGGCACTGTGACCACCTGGAGGAATATCCGCAGGGCTACTGAAAATATTAAGAAATTGCTGTTATTGTAAAAAAAAAAAAAAGAGCCTGAAGAGCCTGCAGCCTGTGACTGGAAGACAGCACATCCTGCAGGACACCCTGCTCTGGGGCTGCTGCCCCACGTGGGGTTTTGGTGCGGGTCTCTGGGGACGGCTGTGGCCAAGCGGATGGGCAGCTGCCCACGGCCATGGCTGGTGGGGAACACCCATCTCCATTCCTCTAGCTGAGGCCTCTACACCGCATTGATTCTCATGGCTGCCACCTGGAATGAGATTTCCTAGGATGGGGGGAGTAATAGCAGTTTATTAGGCTCGTACAATGCAAGTGTAGCTTACCTATGTGCCACAGGTGAAATATAAATACACAAGCGTATGAAGTAGAGGGAGTGAGCTGGCTGCTGAAGTGCAGCTGTGCCCTGGTGTGGCTGTTAAAGGTGACCAGGTGTGTGAATGGTGGCCTGACCACAGTCACCTGTGCAGGGGAGGTGCTGGGGACCTGCTTAGCACCAAGAGATGGAAGAGCCATGGGACTGAGCGGCTCTTGCAGCTCCTGAGGAGGAAAGGTGCCATTGAGTTGAGGTGGTGAGTTTTCATTTCTTTATCCGCCTATCTCTCTGTTTGTTTGGAAGGGTGCTGCTTCCTTCCCGTGGAGCTGAGCCGGGGCCTTGGTGGGTCGTGGGGTCTCAGCCCTTGTGCTGGGGTGGGAAGCGGTGGCGCAGCCGAGAGCCGCTCCTGGCTGGTGACGTGCCATGCGCAGGGCGCTGTGCTCGTGCTCTTAAGAACCCTAGGTGCCTTAAAAGTTTGTGGGAGAGGAGTGCTTCACGATGCTGTGCCTCGCAATAACGCCCTTTTTTGGGGGAGGGAGGGGACCATGAGTTCTTGGCGAGTGCTTCTAATTATCAGTTTTATATGTGTAAATGTATGCATAAAGATATTTTTATATACCATTACTGGAGAAAATGCTGAAGTTATATATTTATGTGTGCATGTGAGCAATGACTTTTTTTTTTTTATAAAGCTGGAGTGTGAACAGATGACACTTTTTTTTTAACCACTTGAGTAGATGCAATGTAGCAGCAGTGCTAAATGTGATCTAGAAGATGATAATTCCCTTTCCTCTCTTCTTTCTCCCTTTTTCTAATAAATACCCTGATGACTTACAGCACCCTGTTTTGCTTAGAAAAGGGAAATGGGCCCTGGCACTGCCCTGTCCCCTTTTGCAGGGACAGGAGAGATGGGTTATCCCTCTTGCAGGGTGACCGGGACAGGCGTGAGCTTGAGGACACTGTGAGCTTGCGGGGAAGTCCTGGAGAATCACTGTCCTTCCTAAAACTGTGCTTGAGCCGAGGATTTTCCTTTCTGCATGACATTCGTCCACGCTGCCTTGCTTATTTAGGGGTCTACCCCTTCTAGCCTGTGTTTTATTCTTTATTGTGATGTTAGTCTGCCTGATATAATGTCATGCCTGGAGTTCCTGAGGTCCTTGGAAATATATATATATATATATTTTTTTTAGGGTTCCAAACAGCCTTAACTTAAGTTTTTACTGTGATTGCTCACTTCAGAGTTTCACTAGCACTGGAAAGAAAGAGCTCATCAATATATAGATGCTTGTAGATATATAGATATATGTGCCCTAAGGCTATTGCTGGAGGGAGAATTTGTAAAGACTTAGAAATGGCACAGCTCTGGAGGACAAATAGTAATAGGGTGAGGGAGTAGATTTTACATGTTTTTCCCTATACAGTACTGCTCACATATAGCATTCGAGTGGACTGCGAGTTCAAAGCGAAGGATGAACAGCAAGGGTTATTGCAGAAACACCTGTAGGATACCCCTCACTGAGAGCTCTTTATAGAAATGGCAGCTTTTGTTCTTTATGTTAATACTTCGTTACTGTTTGTGAGCCTCCTAAGCCTTGCTTAACATAAATTTGTTGAATGCATCAGTCTTGCACTTGCCATAGTCTTTCATTTAATAAGGACTGTTCCACCATATTAGATTTTGTATATTCTAGGAAAGTTAGGAGAAAGACTTTTTCTGTATTTAAAAATAATAAATGGTAACTAAAATTATTTTTCATAACTGCCAGTAGATGGCACTATGATTACACAAAGCGAAAAGGAGGCGTGGTGGGGGGAAGAAAGGGGGGGGAAAAAAGCAAAAGCATTTCCAGGCTTTCTAAAAATAGGAATCATTTGCCAAGTGCTTTGGTGGACAGGAGAACAATAAGCAAAAATGCCGCTGGTTGCTTACAGAATCAAGTCAACTGGAGGTATAGACACTTTTTAAATATAACATCCTGCCTGAAGGACCCCTTTGAAATGGCAAAAATCTAGTGATTTAGTTGTTCGGAGTGACTAGAGAAGGATGGGACCTATGATGTTCTCTAGTCTCTATGGATTCAGCACTTTTTCAAAATGCCAGCACGGCAGGTCTATCTCAAATCCCCTGGAAAAGGTTTGTTCAAGAGCAGCTGGTCTTAGAAGCGCCCTTGCGGGGCAGCCCGGAGCTCAGGCAGCTGCCGGCCGTGGAGGTGCCTGTCCTGCGGGGTGACTGTGGAGGTGTCTGTCCTGCAGACTAGGAAACGGCAGTAAAGCTCTCTAGCTACCTGTGCTGATTGCCTGAATTAGAATCATAGAATGCTTAAGGTTGGAAGGGACCTCTAGAGATCATCTAGTCCAACCCCCCTGCACACACAGGGTCACCTACAGCAGGTGGCTCAGGACTGCGTCCAAGCGGGTTTAGAAGATCTCCAGAGAAGGAGACTCCACAGCCTCTCTGGGCAGCCTGTGCCAGGGCTCTGGCACCCTCACTGGCAAGAAATTTTTTCCTTAAATTCCTGTGGATAACTTGGATTTATTTTCTGGGCATCCTACGTATTAGACTGGGGAAGAGAATTGGTTAACTGTGCTGCTTAGTTTTAAGCTCTTTTAAACTTTACATGTTTAAACTTTTTAAAGTTCAAGCTTTTTAAGCAGTGTGTTTAAAATAAATATTTAAAACAGGCTATGTCTCCTTTAAGGGAAGTCTCGTCAGACTTACGCCAGCATTTACGAGCTCCAGTTAATACTGTAAAACCTTCTGTTGCAACTTTAGCTTCATCGATGAACTACACCATCGTAAATGGCTCCTCTGTCACTTTGTGTAAATTCATTTGTTGCTGGAACAAGCTAAAAGTGTCTTAGATGTGGAAATACTTCCACTTTGCTTGGGTTTCAGAGGAGTTCTGTAGCATGGTGCTGATGGGTCTAGGGCTGCCTTCCTTCCGCTGGGGGTGGGGATTATCTCTGTAGTGAGTGGCCAGATCCAAGTTTGAGGAATTACTTCCTTGTATGCTCTGGCTGTGCTGCCCTCTCTCCGCTGGCCTTGCTTTTCTCATGTCCATCCTTAGAGTGCTGTGATTTTTGGTATAAGTTTGCCCTGAAGGGGGTACCCCCTCTGGGAAGGCAGGGAGCATCTATTCAGATGCTTGCCCCCCAACTTTGTATTTCCCTATATCCCCATTGCCTCCTGAGGGGGTCCTGAGGGCTTTGGGCAAGTGCTGTTACACAGTGATGCCAGATCTACTCCAGCTACCTCATGTTAAAGCAGCTGCAAACAATTTTTGCAGATCCCTCCAGAGACATGGGAGGTGCTGAGTTTCCCAAGGCTGATTGAGTGGATACAGGTGGCATAAGGTTGTGGTTGACTCAGCTCTATGAACAAGAACCTGTGCGCCCCAAAATTGGGCGATCTAGAGACTGCAACAACTAAGTGACCAAACTTCTCTTTGCATCTAGTTAGCCCAAACACCTCAGGAGTATTTGTTCCTTCTGGAAGCTTGTAAAGTCAGTCAAGCTAGATGTGCAAGTCCCACTGAAATCACTGCTGTTTAGGTGCTTGTATAGATATGCAAGTCCCCAGAAACTATGAAAATCTGACAGCTAATAGGATACTTCTTGCAAGGCCCATAGAAACCTAAACCTGTTTAAAATGCTTCTGAGTGATGGGTAGATCTGCTTGTCATTCTCACTTTGGCCTTCTGTGCACGCAGTGTAGCCAAGCCCCCCAAACTTTTATTGCTGCTATGTTAAAGGAAGTGAGTAGTGCAGCTGTGTCACTATTTCAGAACTTCTTAATATGCAATATTTTTGAAAATCCTGTTTTTGTGGACTTGGAGACTTCTGTGTCATTGTGAATACTAAGAGCGCTATGATGTTCCTTTGTGCTTCAAGACAACTCTGTCAGCAGAGAAGGGTTGTAATAGTCATGGCCCTTTTTGCAGTATTTTTTTTAGGTTCCTGCAACACTTGCCCAGATTTTCAAAGCTGTTTAGTGCGTGTGGCCATGGCATAGATGTTTGTCTGCTTGCTTTTAAGCAGCTGGATGTTGTAAGAATATATAGCAAAGAAACTTCTTACTGCGAGGTAACTTGTTTGAAGCCCTCTTGCTGAACAGATTAGGCTGGTTGTCAGCTATGCTGAAGGCTGGGAAAATTGGACCGAATGTAAGAACTGAGCCGGTACCTTGTGCACAGGTACGTATGTGAATTGTCCCCGCTCAGGGGTGTAGATGTAGATTTGAAATCATCTTGATATTTGGGTGCCTCAGTGTTCTTCTATGAATTTTGGAAACTATGGAGCTTTCAAGCTTTTATTTTCAGAACCATTTAGATACCAGAAGTAAAGGCCAAATTGTCAAGGAGTCATGACTAGGGTGACTGTTTTAGAGATGTAATATTAATAAACAAATGGATGCAATTTCCCTGAAGTTGGTGGATTTGCTTCATAAGAGGATAAATTTTAGCCAAAGTAATGGGAAGCTTATGTCTGGTTGAAAGGAAACTAGGAAATTCGTGAGGCTTTAAAGTATCACCCTCTGCAATATTCAGTATGTGTGATTTTTGGCATGATTCAGCAGTAAATACTAGTTGAAAACAGAAGCACAGATTATAGGGTAAATAATTCAGTCCAAAGAGGCCTCCTGCTTATGCATACATGGTAAAGGAAACGGAAATAGAACCACAAAATACAATTGTGGGAAGAGCAGCAGCAATTTGGAACACGTGAGCTTACCGTTTGCTGCTAAAAGTGGGGAAACGGTTCTCCTGCGTGACACCTGCAGTTAGAAGCAAGTGAGGACTCCTTAGCGTGTCCGAGTGCGCGCTGGCCGGCAAGTCACGGGAGGGCGGCTGCGTTCGGGAGGCCTCCCCTCGGAGGGGCTCTGCGTAGTGCCCCTGCTGGCCTGGAGGGGGTAGTCAGCATTACGCCGCTCTGGCAGAGGAGCGAATGAACTTTCGGGACTTCCTAAAAGCAGACGATGTCTTCTGTTTGTTTGTCTTAATAGTTGGCCTGTGGGTTGGGTGCATTAACACTGGAAAAGAGAACTTTGGTCTTTATGCTCTTCTGTTGCTCTGCGTTTTATTTAGTTTCTGAATAGTCAGCTTCGGTTACTGACATAAAGCTTAGCTCTGTATGTATCTGGTGGGAGCTATCTGAATGGGATTTGGTTTATGATGATGCTCTTCCCTCCTGTCAAAAAAGGAAACAAGGCAGTTCTGTAGGTGTTTTTGGCCAAAGGCAGCCTGGTACTTTAGGTGAATGATCTGCATCTTGTTTGCTCTATTTTGTAATGAGGAAGACCTTTGGAAATCAACAGAACCATTGCAGACGTGAGGTGCAAAATGAGGCAAGCAGCGGAATAAATCGTTAGCACAGTGACTTCTCTAGTGTGGGCTCCCTGTAATGGCTCTTGGAGTTTAGGTGGCCTTGATTTTGGATGCGTCGTGTTTTTCCTGTGTGGTACACAGCAGAGAGGGGTGTCCCTGGTGCATGATGCCTGCAGAAGAGTTGTTGATGAGACCATCTAGCAGCATCCACTGGGATATGACCCCTGGCGAGTTGTTACTTCAGAATTGCTTCCTTGTGCAGAGTGATAATTGTGCGACTGCAGTTCCTTGATGCCTCAAAGAAAAGCTGGTTTGAAATACAAACCTGACTGTACTTTTTTTCTTTTATGTGGAATATTCCTACTTACTCAGTTACTTGTTTTCTCTGGAAGCTGATCCGTGGGATAATGGGGTGAAAATTTCTGTAGTTTACTCCATTAAATGACTGCTGGACAACAGAGGAAAGTAGGGTTTGAGGGTCAGTTTGGAAAGTAACTTAGAACAGAAGTTTCCAATAACAGCTGTGGTTTGGATGCAGTTGAACTAAGAGCAACACATCTTAATTCAATTGTACTGGTGTAGGCTGAGTAATAATTTTCGAGTAGATGTGAACAATGCACATTAGAAACTAATGAGCCATATCCTGGAAGAAAATTATAACTGATAACTGAGACAAACTGGAGAGGAAAACTGGTAGTGATTATAAGCTATGAAAGTGCTGGTCCTTATTGTCCTGCTCAATAAATAATCCTGAAGGGCTAAGGATAGCAGTTAGCAGCACTGGTAGTAGCAGCAGCATTTAACCATATGGCTCAGCTTCTTTGGGTTATAAACAAAATACCACTGCTGGTGGAACTGCATCCAGTTACATCCCAAGAGGACGTTGCCCTATGTGTTTGTGTTAGCAGTTCGTTGTGCCTCCTACGCCCCGCGCTTGAAGCGGACAGGGTTATTTGCCTTGATAGAGCAGTTGTTCCCATGCTGTCCAGAGACCATCAGTGGTCCATGAGGTCCAAGTGACCCACCCAAGTTACTGTGTGTCATGTAACTGTGCTGGTGGTCTGCAAGGAACCTGGAGGTGACAACAGGCTGTTGGCTTCAGACCTGTGAACCTTTGTGACAGTGGCGTGGCTGCAACTCTGAATTTGTCTTGCCTGTTGGATGAGAAAATGCTGTTTATCTCTTGCAGTGTGAAATCTCTTTCACTGGCTTGGAATTTTAAGTGTGAGCTTTGCTCTGGCAAAGGAACTTCTAGCTTATTCTTTGGGAATTCTTTATGTATATAGACTCTGAGTTACTCTAAGTAAATGAGTCTTTGCTGTAATATTGTAATATAGACTATAATTTGTTTTGTTTTAGTGATAAATTGATTTTTTTCTAAATTAACCAACTTAATGTTGACAAATATCAAAAAAGTTCATGTGAGTGTAAAATGTCAGCTTTACTACCTTTTTTGATAGATGTTCTTATCTAAAAATTATTATTATTTTTCACCCCATAATGCATTTATCCTTAGTTTCCTTTGCTTAACTACAGATCAAAGTGTCTTTTCCACTACCCTGTCATTTCCCCCCCACTCCCTGTGCTACTCCTAGAACTAAAATGGCCTTGAAGTGCTCCATGATGGTATTTCTTGGGATGTGATTCATACTCTAATTAAACTGACAGACGTCAGTGAAGCTCTTATCAGTTTATGCTTGGAATTAAGTCCAGCTACATGCTCCTGGAGTCTTTTCCTAATTGCCTTTTATCAATGTAAGTGATGTAGTAAGAGTTATGAGGATTATTGTGGGGGTGCTTCAAATAAGATGATGCAGCTGAGTTGTGTGCGGGTGTCTTTTTTTTTTTTTTTTTTTAAATGAGTGATGGTAGTGGAGACTGTTTGAAGTGACTGTCAAGTCCTGTCCTTATGCAGTAATGTTATCAATAGTTGTACACTCACTTATTCTGGTGCAAGTCATGGGAAGATCAAACCTGGAGTTAAGTGTCTACCTGGTGAAGTATGCATGGCTATACCTGTTGCTCTGCCCCACCACACCCTGGGCTTGTTTAAATCAGTGTAAACTAAGGTCCATGTTCACTGAACTAACAGGAATTATTTCAGTATATTACTAGCTTCCTGCGAACAGAAACTTATGGTGCACTCTTTGCTTAGTACCAGCATCAGTTACCACTGATCAGTTACCATTAGTTGTCACAACTAATATATATCACAGTGAAAATAACATTGTGGTGCTTTCATATTATCTTCTTTTTCTTTAGTAATTTTTTGTCAGGTGAGTATCTCTTGGCTTGGTCCACATCTGAAAAGTTTTCTCCCTAGACCACTTGAGTGCCAATGTTTAAGTATGGCAGATCATACCCATCAGGAAGAAATAAGGAAAACACACTTTTCCATGATTCGACCTGGGGAAATAATGTAACTTCATGATACAGGCTCTCTAATGCAAGTTTCTGACAAGGCAGGGTCAAGGGCAGTACCTCCAGTAAGCGGGATGCCAGCCTGGGCTGCTAGAGGTGCTGGCAGAGGTGTTGCTCTTTCCTCCGTGCACGGGAGACCCCCAAGTGTGGACACCCTGTTCTGAGGTCACTGCTATGTCTGAAGTGCCACTTGTGGGGCCTGCTGCTGATGGAGGGACCTTCCTGCAAGATTTGGGATGAGGTAGGGTCTGTAACACAGAAATGTGTCTTGGCAAGTGTGAGTGGCCATCCCATTAATAGGGCAAAGACCTACTGTACCCAGCTGCCGTTCGCCTTGTATCCATATGCGGAAAGGCTTGATCCAACAGTATTTGTCACTTTGTCTCCAATCGATTACCTTAAACTGCTCTGAATGTTCAGAAGCCCAGAACTGAGTCTTTGGGAACAGCTGCTAGCCCACTAAAACAGGGAATCTTCAGCAGATGGCAGCATTGCACTCTGTAACTGTGTTTTTCCAGGGGTGGTTCTGCAATTTTTTTTCTTTACTGCTATGCTGGTATGAGACTGCCAAGTACGAAGTAACCCTAAACCACTTCTAAAACGTTTTGAAATGCAGGTCTTAGTAGATTATGATAATTAGGTATTGTTTCAGGCTCATGGCTTTCATATGGAAAATACCGCTGTGCTGCGTAAGAAAATATTATACTAAAAAAGCAATATGAGTATGCTTAAATCTTGAATGTTAACTCTATAAGCATTTGCTTTGAGACAGAGGAAGGCTTTGATAGAAGTATTCCTATTTGTAAAAATATTAGCAAATCTCTTAAAGATGCAAGACTTCAAACTGGAACCATGTGTGTAGGACCATAAGTGACTTCCTGCATATTATGTCTTTTAAGCCTGCAACGCTTCCCACTCCATTTTGGAAAAAATTACTAACTTTTCTAGTGCTTTTGTACTGTACTTTTTGGTCAACTGAGATACTTATCATCACAGTCTGTATCTGGGCAGATACTCAAGTGGGCATACTCCTCCATTTATATATACAACTGTTTGGCAATGCTTAAAGGTTTAAATGCAAGACTTAATTTTCCTTGAACTATATTAACACACACATATTATCTTGTATATAAAGCACATGCTTGACTGTACATAATCTGGTTAACTTAGAGCAATTTTGGTGACGCTGGAGTTCCCTTGCCCCTTGTTGTTGATCATGGGAGTCTTAGTAGGAAAGCTTAGGAAATGAAAGCTGGTGCTGCTACGAAAGGGCTGACTTCTGCGACCTTTGCAGGGGAAAAAGAAGTCTGGTTTTGATAGGTGTCTGTCCATGAAGCATGAAGAACTACTATATGCAGAATCGCTGCAACTTCATTTTTCACATTTCCCCTTGGGGAGGTTATAGGGCAATTTTTTAGGTTTGGCACGAGGTACACCTTGAGAGACCTGCGTTAGCCACTTGCTAGCACTGAGGTAAGTACCACCACAAAGCGCAGGGCAAGGGTAGGTGGAAGCTAGGCCAACCATTGCCGCCACTGCGAAACAGGTTTGAAATATCTCTTGCGAAGGGAGCTCCTGCAACTGTTAAGTAGAAGTGCACTGAAATCAGTGGAATTATGGTGGTCTTTTCAGAGAGCTTTATGCTCTTAAATTAGAGACTGGCTAGACAATCAATGACATAGAAATTGTTCTCTTCCCCCTCACCCTGGCAACTCAAATAATAGTGCAAATAAAACCAAAGTTGAGGCTGAATCATGTAGGTCACGCTCTGGAGGAATCCTGCTTTTGGTCACACAACCAAACCACAATCAAAATTGTGAAGTTCTTCTAGTTTGGCTATAAAACAAACAGAAAAAAAACAGGAGAATACTACAGGTGCTGGCCTTTTTGCCTAGATGAGTTAAATATTCTTCAGCTGCCACTTGTAAGGCTGTGGCCATGCCAGTGTGTTAGGCATATGGGAATTTTATTTTTTTAGTGATGCAGGAAGAAGCACTCTGACAAGATGACCTAACTTTTATTCTCTCCTCTAAAAGTGTGTTAGGCACTGAGATTCACTACCATGTGGGTATATGCTGTGAAATGCCATTGATAGTTGCACTTTCTGTTGGTCGCATGTGTAAGCCCTGGCACGGGGATTCTAGATGTCTTCAGCAGAACCATCCTTCACTTTCTCTTCCGTACGGTTATTAAATTAGTGCTGTTGCACTCTGTGGGATAACCGCTTCCTGAAAAGCCGTCGCTCTTGTTTCTCTTGTGTACTGATGGTCCCTGTAAGACCGAATAGACGTGAATTAAGTGGTGTGGGTGTGTGTGGTGTGTGGGTGTGGGTTTTTTGTCTTTCCAGAACTTTTACAGGGATTAAATCAGAATATAAATCTCTTCAGGTATTACTTCGGAGAGATAAGTCATGAACTTCAGAAAGCACACACAACATAGATAATTTTGGAGTAGGTGCTAAGAATATTATCTGTTTTAAAAAAAAAAAAAAAATCAACAAAACACTTCAACAAAAATCAAGTCCTCCTTTGAGGCACTTGCTCTTTCTGTTTTGTGGACTCTATTTCTTTGCTTCATGTGAATAATCAGTCCCAGATTACTATGGATGGTTTCTGCTGTTGGAAGAATATGTTCCAAAGTGTATTACTTTGATTCTGGAATAACACTTTTTATCAAGAAAAGCTGCACCAAAGTAACATTAATTCCTGGTGTCACTTTGGTAATATTATAAAGACAATCCTGAATTTGACATTAAAATATCAGAGGTGATGGTAATCTTGCTCATCTGCAGTGTGTACCTAATACCTAACTGTGTTCTTTCATGATTGAATGATGCACTTTTGCTCAGATCAAATGACCATGTTTTTCTATTTTAATGAAATACTGGATTTTTTTTTTGATTGCGGCCTTTCTAATCAAACTTCTTGATGCTATTGTAAACTACTTAAACTTGATTTATTTTTGAAATAATGAAAACGCTTGCTATGAAAATAAGAAGTATGTAATTATCTAGCAGTTGCCAAACTTCTGCTACTATTGACGTGGTTGATGGAGAAATTAAGCACTGATCTATGTGATCTTAAATGGTGGCTCTACTACAGAGGGAGTTCTTCATGGGTAACTGCGTGTGGCATGTTTGGAGCTCGGTATTGGTTGTGTAGTTTCAGCATGACAGGTGAGGCTATGGGTTTACTCTGTAATTCTCTTAATGAATTCATTTTCTTTGATAGCAAATAAATGCAATTTTGAAGGTAATGAGTTTGTCTTTGCTAAATACCTGCTTAGTAGATTATATGTCACTGTTGTCCACATTTCTTGAATACAAAGTAAGTGTCCTTCATTTACATGTTTAAGGAAATAGCATAAAAGACTTTTTTTTCATGTTTTACAGTTCTTTAATAGTCATTTGCATATTGTATACATTTTAGCAAGAACCTTTTCAAACTTCTATGTAAACCATTCCGAAAGCCTCCCTTGGGCTTTTTTGTTTACTTCTATAGGACACAATTTAAGAATCCTTTCCTTTTTAGAGGATTAACTAACAGCTTTAAGAAAGTGCTTTTTAAAGAATTGGTGTGTGTGGTGTTTTTTCCTCTCCCCCCTTTGTCTCTGCAGAGTGGGAGAAAGTCAGCTAGCAGCCATGCTCTTAAATTTTCTCAGTCCTTATGTACTCTGGACTTGAAATCTGAAATTTGCCTGAAGAAATGACTTCCTGGCCTGTATAGGCAGCATTTTTTTCTAGAGAACCAATATGCTTTTTAAAGGCTTGTTAGTATGGCTCTCCCAATATCTGGAAAAAGAAGTCTCTATACCTATTTGAAAACAAACAAACAAAACCCTACCCTGGTAACTTGCACGTGTGTTTAAGATGCTGAAATTGGAGATATATTCATGTAACTTCAAGTTTGTTTCATCTTTCCAAAGTAGGTTGTAATGTTCTGTGAGGGTGGTGAGGGGAGTATGTGTGGATTTTTTTTTTTTTTTTGGTTATGTTTGTTTGTTTAACTTTGCATAGAGTTGATAATGTTGTTTCCAGGGCAGTTTAACGACAAAAGTAGGGCCAAGTTTGTAGACGGAGGTTATATCCTGAAAGCCGGACTAAGCATAGGCAGGTGAGGTTTCGGGTGTGCAAAGTCTCCTTTGTGTGCATAAGGGAAGTGTGTTAGGCCTTAAATTTAGCTTTAAGGCCTAACACAAAAGCACTACTAATTAGATCACATTTAAGAAGGGTGATCTGGTCTATGTTGTGCAGAGAAGATACTTCAAAGGGGAAGATGGAGGGGAGAGAAGTATAAAGAGGAAATGCTTATTTCTGTGTGGGAAGGGGTTGTGAAACCTGAAGAGATGTGGGACTTCTGTTTGTGAGTGGGGCAAATGGGGGGGAAAGGAGAGAGATCACCCTCTTATTGAGTGTAATGTCTAATACCCAATACAGCTGTGAATCTTGCTTTCCAAGATTACTGTAGGAGGTAATAGTATGAATTCATGATGTAATATAAATAACATTGAATCATATATGGTACAACAAGAAAATCTGAAGCATTTTAAAAACACTTGAGTTTTACTCTCCATTTTATTGGAATCAAGAAAATGAGTTATCCTGTTCTGCCTGCTGCAGTAACCATTGCAGTCATCAGTGTTGGAAGGCTCTGGCCGGGACTGTGGCACTGGGCACAGAAACAGCAGTCTCTGCTTCGTTCAGGATTTGAATGATGAAATATAATAACATCATTTTTTTTTCTAAAGGGAAGGGAGATAATTGCATGGTGACCAACTTCTGAAGGTTTAGCTGAACTTGGTCTTATGGTCCTACTCGTCCTGTCATCAAGCATCTTCTGTATGGGGGTCTGTCTTCTTACTGCTGTAACATCCCACAAATTGAATGCATTTATCTATAGTACTCCTTCAAAAAAAGGCCTACTACATCCTCCTTGCAGATAGGAGATGGAAGCAAAGAGGTCTTTGTTTGGAGTCAGATATTTAGCATATTGAACTCTTCTGGGCAAGAACCAAGCATTGTAAATACTGTACTTGCTTCAGTGAAGGATTTTTTTTTTTCTTATTACAATGTTTAAAAAATCTTTCATTTGTGTTATGTTTCATCCTGCAGTTGTATATAAAAGTTGTGGTGGGAATAAGAATAATAAAAGTAATTTATCACTCTAGAGACATGTCTTTGTGTTTGGATGATGACTGTGTTTGCTTGTATCCTCTGAAACATCCTGGTTACCAGTGGGAAAGCATCTTAGTGGCAATATTAGAGGCATGCTCTATTTTCTCATTTAAATTCTCTATCTAAATGGGTAGCATGAGAACACAGGACATATATTTAAAGTGAATTGTTCTGGAATTTGTAAGCTGTGTATTTTAATGTGGCCTAGGCTATTTCTTTTTAAGTTCTATAAAACCATGAGCCTTGTACTGAAATTCAGGAAGTCTTAAATGTTATCACTATAACTTTGCAGAATTATGAAATTATGCCTACACTGTTGTCCTTGCAGGATATGGGAATTTAAGCTTATCTTATCAGGGGAAATTCTGAATTGGGATGGGGATTTTAGAACAGCAGTACCACTTTTGTGTGGCTACGTTTCTTTTCCTCCATTCTGGACTTGCATCAGGCTAGACTCTTGTACAGAGAACCTTTGAACTCTTGCTGCATCTTACAGCTGGCTCTCCCCCAGTGCTATTGCCATCTGATAGCTGCTTGGGATAGCCCTTCCACGCTCCTTCCAAACAAAGCAACCTCTCCGTAAACCCTAGGGATGATGTTCCCTGCCAACCACAAGAGCCCTATGCCACTCCCCATGGCTGTCTTGACACTTAATTCTGCTATAAGGGTAGGATTAAACAGAAAAATTCACAAGGGGAAGTATTTATATAGCAGCAAAATCAGATTGAAACATCTTGCACGCATCTCCTCCAGAGCCAAGGGTTTCCCAAAAATAAGAGATAGGGGCTCCTTTTGTCTTGTCCCGTGTGCCTCTCATAGTGGCTCCAGTTTTCTGGGAGAGCTGGGCAAAGCCATGAGGTTTTTCAATGCCTTGTGTTCAGTAAACCAGGCAGATCTTACTGGTCTTTAGAGAAGCTATAGAGTTTTTCTGGTCAAAATTTTGTTCTTCTCTTGCTGAAGTTACAAGTCGACTGCAATTTCTTTGAAATTACTGTGTTTGCCACAGGCCTTCGCTGCAGATATGGAGGCGCCTCTGTGGGACATTCTGTGTAGTTTGACTTCTGTCTATGGCAGACGGGGAAAACTAGGTCATCTGGGTGGCAGTATTTTTTGTTGATACATTGGTACTACTAAAACAAGGGAAAAATGTGACTTAGAAACATCAGAATGACTAGTTCTTGGAGGAAGTGCTCTAATGCTCTTGGAAAAAAGGTGTAAAAATTGGGGGATTTTTTTAAACTATGATGTTGAAGGGTCTTTAAGCTTACTTTAAGCCACCTGCTACTGGATTTATCAATGCGCATGCTGCCACAGCAAAACTGTGCCTGGTGGTCTTGTGCTGCCTTCTCTGCTTGTCAACCAGTTCTAATATACCAATATGTAGTTTGAAAATTCACATGAGAAAACAAATTTGACAGTTCAAATTTATATAAAATTGGTCTTATGGTCCTACTTGTCATCAAGCATCTTCTGTATGGGGGTCTCTTAGTTGAAATTGGTTGGAGGGGTCCAACACGTGTTTGATTCCAGATAGTGTTTTTTTGCTTTAACGTTTCAGTCATTTTGCCTTAGCAAGTAGAACAACTCAGCTGAAAAGTAGAGCCCAACTTCACACAAAATTATTACTCTAGGTGATCCATAACCGAGCTTTAATAAATAGAATGCTCAGTAATCTATTCTGTGGACAGTGATACTTGATGCACAACTTATTACTCAAAAACATGCAGTTTTATGTTGGGATTTCATCATTGTTAAAAGCTCTTAAAAAGCTAATAAATCACAATCTGAGTTAATGGTCCTTCCAAAAGATTAGAAGTGAAATCTGTAGATTTCTAGTGCCTCTGGGAACTGATAATCATTTACTTGATGCTATTTTCTA
>VZSV01000012.1:5961310-5988711 GCA_013398735.1 Nothocercus julius
CTTTAAAAGGTCAGCAATCCTCTGGCAGAGGAGTTGGTCAGATATTAAAATAGGCTAACATAAGCCGGAGCTGGCAGTGATTTAGGCTTGTGGTAGGTAATATTTATGAGAACTCACAAATGTCTAAGCAGCACTGCCAACTTATTACTTATCCTTTCAGGCCCTACAAAATTAAAGTTGTTTCTTCAATGTTCTGGCAATTATGGCCTATACACAGAAAAGTATTACTGTTCTTTTCTGTTTATTTTCACAGAAAGCAATTTCTCCAGCCTCTATGAGAGAATGATCATGATGGGATTAGTCTTTTTTTGTTTGTTTTTTCCTAATTTTTTTTTCTTTCCAAAAATCCTCCATTTACTATTACAGAATGTTCTGGGTTTTGATCTTTTTTTTCCTCTTTTCCCTTCCCCATTTTCTCATATGACTGCAAGCAAAACTTATTTTTGCATTTCTGCTTTACGGTAACACCAGTACTGTACAGTCTTTCTGACAAGTAACTTTTCCCTAATAAGCCTAGTGATGTTTAAAATCCAAGTTCATGAAGGTTCTTCCAGAGGGCCCGAGAAAGGTCATACTCCTGGTTTCTACATCCCCTGGAGGTCTTCCATGGAAAGCTCAGCAGAGTATCTAACCAACTACTTCACTGAGACAAAATGCCTTTTAGAGGTAATGTTGGCCTCTAGTAACACAGCTTTTCTTATTTCCCCAAGGCTGTCATTTCAAATATAAAATTGCCAAAACTGCAAAGCTGGGATTTGCTCGATTGTTGATAGAATTTCTAGGTGCTGTTTCCTGAACAGGCAACAGTATGAACGCCTGAAGTTTTGTAGTAAAAATTAGTCTTTGGCTTTTGTGCTTGCATAGTAATTGTTAATAACTGTCTACTTAAACATGTCGAAATATACATAGGTAAATGGCTTAAGACAGAAAGCATTAATGGACAAAAAATGATTAGCTATACTACTTGACTTTGAAAGAATGTTTTGCTGTAATATGGTAGTAAGTAAATTGTAGTTCAATATATATATGTATCTTTAAATAACTAGAATGAATACTACACTATATGCTACTATATATTACTGAAAACACTAAGTTTAGCACTGAAAAGTGCTGAACATTTTTTGAAATGTTCATAGTCATGTCAGAAGTGTATTAAACTTTCATTCCTGTTTTTTTCATCCCCAGGCTTAGAGAGTGGTGTGTGTGTGTGTGTCAACCTGGTCAAATCAAAGCAGAGGAAGCCAGTTTAGATTCAGATTCTACCTGCTTATTTTCTATCAGAGCATCACACTTTGAAATATGCTCTATATTTGAGGGCAACTAGTGCTGCTTTTTCCCTGGTACAGCCCACTGACCATAATGTGGTTATTCCATAGGAATTATGGGCAATGCATTGTCTTTAACTCAGACTTATCAACTGTGATGGAAAACAGAGGGGCAGAGAATAAACCCATTCTTAGCCTGTAATATAAATGTGCTTTGGCATTTCAGGAGAGAACATTGGTTGGAGCGATTGGCTTTGCTAGGGGAGTTCGGATGAACTTGCTGCTGTTGTATCTCTGTTTGGCTTTAAAAAGCGAGATGCCGAGCAGAGAGCTTTGCCTTGCCACAGGCAGCGTGCCCGCTTCTCTGCCTGCGATACAAACCTCAAAAGAGCAAACAAAACAAACGCTAAATTTGTAACCAGCTAAATAGACCTGCAACTGATGCAAGGAGGAGACCTGCTTAAGGTAGCTGGGGGAAATAAAAAGAACTACATTGAAATCTAGTTAAACCTTAATGCTCACAAACTCCAGAGTTGGTCTTAATGACACCTAAGGGAAATGAAGTTTAGAGGTATTCCTCAATATCTTAGGCAAAGCAGGGGGTAGAAGGAGAAAGGACTAGTGGATTCTTTAGTTTTGTGTGTGTACATACTTTTTAAACTTTTAAAATATGTTTTAGGAGACTTATGAGTGGCCCTTGAGCTGTCTGTAAGCACTTTTTAAAAGTGTAGGCCTCCTACATAGTGAAGAAGACTTGAAAATGCTAAACTATATATTCCCAAGTGCTTTTGTTTTGGTTAGTTACATCATTTAAGTTGTGTGAATAAGGATTGACTTGAAAATGATGCATTAATTTTCAGAAGTCTTTCCCAGCTTGATGAGTCAAGTTTGTTACAAACTTTTTTGAAGAAAACTCTTTTCTCAGGCTTATTTTCCTGATTTGCAACAAATCAGGAATTTTGGGAAGGGAGGAAAAACCTTGTACCCACCTTAAATATGCTTTGTATAGCCGGCAACAGTAATTAGCAGCTTTATGAATTACTGTTTAGTTCCATACATATACTTTTTTTATTTTCTCTCCTCTCCCTGGCTTTAAAGTCACGATGACAGTGTTATTCCCCTTCTCGGCATATGCCCCATGCTGCTGGAAAATATGCAACAAAGTGTAATATTAACATTTCCCTGACACTTCTAAAATTAAACAAAGCCTTCAGGGGAAGGAAGTTTCATGTTAAATTACATATTCCCCAGTTTTTGGGCTGGGGAGTAAGAGTAGATACCACCCGTAGCAACTGCTTAAGTCAAAGTTATTCCTAGTTTAGTTCAAGCACGAAGTCAGAACCTGCTGAGTAGCAGGCTTGAACTGTGATTTAAAGAGATGGTAAATACACATTTCTCTTCATGTATTGATTATATTCCTCCAGAATAGTATCCTTATAATTAAAATGGCCTCTTGAATTAGTGTTTTTAAACACTGGTGGCTTATGGGTTGTAAGTAAGAAATCTCACTTGTCTTTCTCAGTGGGAGTGACTGTCAGTGCCTGTCTAATCTACTTCAGATGTGTAGGTTACTCAAAGTCTATAGCTACCTGTACTCTGTCAGCGTGACTGCTTCCCATTTCCTTAGCCTGGGAGGGTGGGCTTGCAGGTTTGCAAACTAGAGTAAGGTACCAGTCGCCTTGGATGGGAGGCACGTAGGAAAAAGTCTTGGAGCAGATTGAATCCCTCTTATTCCCTGGGGCAGGTTGGAGTCACTTTAAGCAGAAGTAAGTTTGACAAATGCCAAAAAAACTTGACTGCTTTCCTTCTTTTTAGGCTCACTTCTCGATTTAGATTTTGGGTGTGTGGGGTGGGGGTTCTTTTATTGGTCCTCACAGCTCCTGGAATAAGTCTGTCCAGGAAGCAGTTGACAAATCCATCTTTTACTTGGAATATGTTCTGTGCCTTGACTGATGATGCTCCAAGAGTGCTGCTGAAGCTCCTATTTTCTTTCAGATTCTATATAGGTGGAAAAAAGTAGTTGCTTTACTGTAATAAATCTATGATTTGGCTAATGTGGCAAACCAGGGATGATTATGTTTGGATCTGAGAAGCAGGCTGCTGTGCCTTTCTCTTTTGTACCAGCCCGTATCGACCTGGATTAATTGCATGTGAATTTTTATTTCAGTGAGTCTCTTAAATTTGCTGAAGATGGATCAGTGTTGGAGCTGACTGAGGCATTGGTTCATGTCAGAATACTGTCAGTGAAGGTCACTGTGATCTCTTCACTTGTGGTCTGCCAGTACTTGTGGTCTCAGGCACTGACTTAATGGTATGTGCATGGCTTGTCATAGAAGTCATGGTTCTCACCAGAACACGATAAGTATATCAAAAATTGTTCTCTTAATAGCGCTTAACAGCAAACTGGTGGGAAAGAAATCGCCATGAAATCTCCTGTTAATTTAAATGTTCCCTATAAGGAAGAAACTCCAAAATGTTTATGTGCTGGTGACAGTTCAGTACAAAATTTCTCTTTGCTTCTGTGTTTCAACGCTTGTGCAGTCTTGCGATGTGTGCTCCTGCTGTCTGAGTGACTTCGAACCCCCTTTCCCAAGAAGGGGTTGGGGTATGTACGCTACATGAAGGTCACCCCTTCTCCTCCTGGCCGAGCATGTTTACAAAGGTGGCATTGCACATCAACAGTGTTCAAGTCTATAGATGTATGCAGCATGCTCTGTGTCACAGCTGTATTTCATATTTTCCTCCAGAGTAAATTTATTTTAGGTCTTATGTTTGGCATATTTTAGGCATTGAATTCTTTGAAGATAAGATCACAGGGTTTGGAGCAGTGATCCCTTTCTTTGGGCAGAGGCCACACCGGGTTGATTAAACATTAACATCTTCATTATCTTGAATACTGCATGAAGGGTAATGTAACCCAGTGGTATATTTGGTGTATTTTCAATTTTTTTCTGGGAGGACTCTTTCATGAATTAATAAGCCAGCTATGAAGTAAGCAAAATCTTAAATTACCTCCAAGGAATTGCAGGATGTACTACGGTACATCAAACAAGTGTTCAGGCAAGTCTGTCTTTGTATAAGCCAATGGTGGGTGTTTCCTTTCCAGCGTAATTTATTCTAAATTTAGGGATATATTCTCATTGGTGTATGTGGCAATCATTCGTGTAATTTCTGTTAACATTACTGGATATCATGTGGGGTATCGTAATTCCATGGCATGGCTTCGACAGAAAAGATCTCTTTTTTTTTTACTTGGATGTCAGCCTTTTAGCAATAGTCACTGTCAACCAATTTCAGTGCCAGTGCCAAAAGTTTTCAACCACAGAGGTAGCCTAGAAGACTTTCCTGAAGTTCAAAGCTCCTGAGACTTCAAAAATACTTGCAAGCAAATTATACTGTCATGGCAATGTTCCATTACCTCTCTTGTCACTTGCCAGTTACTCAAATGAAAGAGGACCTGGCTGTGTGGAGACAACCCCAGTCCCACAGCAGCATGCCATGTGCCTACCCGTGGCTTTTCCATTGAGTGTGGTGTTGGCACTCCTGTATTTTCAGCGTGTTAGCAGTGCGCGCTTCTGCTCTGTTGTGGTGTGCAAAGGGATGTGATGGCTACCTCTGGGGAAGGTGCCGTTTGCTGGAATTACTTGTGCCTGCGCCTTACGGGTTGCCAGAGAAGCAGCTTGTCAAAGCAAGCCCAGGAAGAATTGCTAGTGAGTCATGTAATGACAGAGTTGTCATGTGCTTCAGGTGTTTCATACAGAGAGGGTGAGCACTTGCCACGCTCACTGAAATCTGCTGGTATTATGCTACATTCTGGATATAGAGGTAGACCCCTATGGGAGATTAGGCGTGTGTGATGAAGTAACATTCATACGTGTATTCACACAATTACCAAATACAGTGCCTTAAAGCCTCTGCATTCATTCTATTTCCAGAACAAAATTGTAGCTAAGGCTGCAAGAGCTCACTGAGTGCTCTTGCCATGGGGTAACAACTCTGGAGCTGAATGTACCTGCAGAGAGCTCTCTCTCTTCTATGAAACCTGGCCTTCCATACTTCCTGTGGTGCATAAATCAGAGCATTAGGGCCTGAGTTTTACTGAAGGTCAGGGAGATAATAGTTTGTAATTAATGTTGGCTTTGAGGCCTGTAAAAGGTAGCATAAGGTAGCAAAATCTGTCTATAAACTTTGTGTGCAAGAACAAGCATAGTTTGTGCACCGTCAAGTTGGATACAAAACCTAGGTTATTACCGAATAAAGTCAATAGAATGGTCTATATATTTTTCTATGTACAGTTTTTTAACTTAGGTGGGTATATAGTGTATTGAATTAAAAGGGGAGGGGAAGATAATTGATTTAAAAATAAAAGCATGTGAAGTTTAGCAGAAGCTGTTTCATAGTACCTGAACTTTCCAATAGGATTAAAAAATGAAACAATCATGCACAATATATCTGTTTCTTTTTATAGGGCTTTAGATTAAAAGACTTGTAGCTGTAAATCTGTATCAATTTTATAATTTCCTGAGTACTTCCAGGCTGTCTGTGACTCTGTTAACCTCCGTGTGAAATTTGTTTGTATTTAATGCTATACTACACTCTAGATACAGTATAGCCAGACATGGGGTCTTGTATATCAGTACACTTAATTTATGCAACTATGATCTTATTTACTGATTATCTATATCTGTTGATGGGGGGGAGAACAATCAGTTGTCATCTGGAATGATCTTTCTCATTAGGCATCAGAAGTCATCAAAAGTAAGATTTTTAGTACGGCTTATACTGTGGTTCTGTAGAACAGGCTTAGAGTATCCCCTGCAACAGGATCAAAATGACTTTTTCACATGAAAAGGTATTATCTGTGAGCACCATCATACTTATATATGAAATGATGATGACACATCTGGTTTGTGTCTGTATGAACAGTGTTAGGCCTTCAGAAACTGCTTCAAATTTGAAAAAGTGGATGACAAACATGACTTAATAGAAACTAAATATAGGAAGGAAGAACACTTTAAATAATTTGAAACTTTAGGTCAACCTCTGTAAGACTCATTAATTCATGCTGAAGTCATTAAAACTTTTCTGGATGATTTTGTTTCCTATAAACCTATTAATAAAGCCTTCTCTGCCTCCACCCCTGGAAAAAATAATCCCAAACAACCAGAAGTAAGGCATGTGGTAGACACGTAATGTCGAGTCTAGATGTGCTCTTTCAGACTTTTCTTTCTGCCGGTACGCTTGTCAGTTTGGGATTTAAGGAACAAGTCGTGTTACGATAGGGAGTTGTCAGTTGGGCAGCTAATCCTATCTTTCTGGTGATACTAGGTGAAAAACTGTTTCATTTGGATAGGTGTGGGGTAAGTGGATTCCCAGATAATGCTGTTTCACCGTGGAGAACAAAATCTGCTAGATTTGAACTTTTTTGCCTTCTCTAGGTTTCAGGGAATGTCAAATAGCAGACTGAGGCAGCCTGCTTGGTCTGGCATAATTTACTGGTCTTGTATCGGCTTCTCCGTGTGCAAAGGCAGCTTGCAGGGAGTTTTTGATGCTGGAAGCTGTGTTATATTTCTAAATGATGGGGGATAAGGATATGAGAGAAACCCTGAAAAAATGTTACCTTGCAGAGGAAGAACAAGTATTTGGTATGATACATAAATCTTAAAACTGTTGGAGATTGAGATGTGGGTTTTCTTTAAGAACTATTTTCTTCTTCTTTTTTTTTTTTTTTTCTTTCTCCCAAGGGGGATTGCAGCTTCTAAAGCTGTAGTCTTCATCCCATCCTTTTAACATCTGAACAGGATAACTGGTATATCCTAGAATAAGTTAATCAGCCCCACTATTTTGTTTTCGTAAGGTTGTCATACGCAATTCCCCTAAGTTACCAGGAAGCTGTCAGTTGTCAGCTGGTCCCCTTCAACATTAGCTATATCATACTTGCACAGGTGACTGCCCTTATTTCAGAAGTTCAGTGATTTATTTATTTATTTTCTCTGCCTGAAATTCACTGGCAAGACAATTTTGTTTTTGTTTTGTCACAAGAATTACATGGAAAATCTGCTGGTCCACTTGAATGGAGTACGGTCATCTCTTAATCGTCTCTGGCAAGCTAGTCTCTTTATAGATGATACTTTGATATCATTTTCCATGCTTATAGGTATCTGGAATTATTTTTTTGCCTCTAGGAAAGACAACTAAGTTATCAGATATTAATAGCTGTAGCTTGTTCCAAACTGAAATTTGTCTGAATGTCCACAGTAGTGTCTACATAGTTTATATATGTGGAGAGATAAATAGCAATATATTAATCAAATGGGTTCCATTCAAGTTTATAAAACTCTGCAAGTGGGGAAAATGGCTCTAGATGTCACTTCCCAAGATGACAATGTATAAATCAAAGTTGTATTTGGAATATGAAGACTAATTCAAGCTTTTACAGGAAGGAGAGTAGCTTTAAGTGTTACAGTACAGCAAAAAGTCTGTACTTTGGTAAGGGAACTTTACTACTGAATACTTCATAGTTTCTGTGGAAAGAAACCCCTTATGTATTATGAATACATTCTTAAGTCTTAGATATTTGTAGAGGGAGGATGTTTTACTATTAAATGTTCTGATTTTGAAGTTCAGTAAGCACAGCTTTTAAGCTAGAAGCTTTGTTGTAAGCCTAGCAAAGTGACACTCAATGGTATAAATATTATCAAATATATGAGAGTTAAATGATTGCCAGGAAACTTTCATACAAAAGTGAGCAAAATACCCTCTTGGCACAGTGAAATTTATATTCTAAACACAACTGAAATTAATTAAAGCGAAGCTAATCAAGACTCAAAGTTGGTCTGGGAAAGCTGTTACCAATTTTACTCGAGGCTGTGATTCCACAGCAAACTAAAACTTGGGGTGGTGGGCGAGGGTGTTTTGTGTGGGAGTTTTCTGTGTTTTTAAGCTGTTCAGTGATATATACATATATATATATATATATATTTTTTTTTGGTAACTTCTAAAAATTTGGGTAACTACTAGTCTTATGCTCAAAAGTATTTCCTGTCAGAAAAAATCAAGAGATGCCTTAAAAGCAAATCTGCTGCTCTTAAATATTTGCTTTTAAGACTTATTTAAAAGGTAAGCAAGAATTTCAAAACATTCCAAATGTAGCCTGTAACTAGTATGCTACTTAAATTTGACATCTTGTATTTTATGGATGTACCAAGATATACGGTATATCTGGATATACTATTTATGGATATACCAACATATCTCTTCTAGAATGATTTGCTAGATCGTGAGTGTCCCAAAGCAGTAATGCTCTGTTAAAGACTTTAAGTGGGTGAGTGGGAAAGGTCACCACTCCTTTTCTATGGAAAGGTACCAAGCAAGTGGTGCAAGGAAGAGCAACCCTTATGAGTAACACAGCATTCAGCTGGTAGGAGAGGATTATCATTCAAGAACAACTATTATTTTTATTGACGCTGAGCCATATGGATGGCTTTCATATTTCTACCTTCTGTACAGTATTTTGATTCAGAATTAAGATTCACTGGTGATGCAAAGCAAAGAGATTTTATTAGTGATACTGGACCTCTTAACATAAATAGATGAGACTTAAGTTCCTGCTGATTTGTGATGTATATGTGAACCCTCGTTATTTTGATTCACTCGGGTCCTTCAGGAAGGAAGTGGTCAGTATAATAATTTATTTTAGTCTCCCCCAACCCTCTGACATATGAAATATGGAAACTATAAACAGAATGAACGGTGCTTTCTGGCACGGGATAAAGACTATGGTGTGTGTGTGTGTGTGTGTTGTTTAAATTTTTAGTAAATTTAAAATTTACTCAGCTGATGGAACAAACCACCTGGGGAGTTGTCCTGGTCTTTTTAACTTAGGGTGTCAAAGAACTGAACAATTGTAAATATACACAGCTAGGATAACGTTTCCTGTATACATAAATGCATATGTATGTGAGTTAGCTTCTTGTGTAAGACTGAAAAAATGTGAGTGGAAATGGAAAAGGAAGTTTGAATTTTTAAACATAAGGTGCGTTACGCTTATGTGTTACTTTGGTCTTGTGCCTATTTCTCCAGGTTGTTTCCTATGGGTTGCTAACCATATGTTGGTTTGGATTGCAAAGAGCTTCTAGTGTGGATAGATAATCTGGGGTCAAACCAAAACACATCTGCATTTGCCTTTCCAAAATCCTTTTCCAAAATCCTTTGCCTACCTCTGCTGCCATCTTTCTGTTGTGCTGTTTCTAACTGACCCTGGGGATCCTGACATTGAGGCTTCCCAGAAGATCCAGGGTGGTGCCTCCTCGCACTCTGAGGAAACTGCAGCGCTCGGCAGCGTTTGCCCCGAGAGGGGCTGAAGCTCCTGTCAGCTGAATAACACAACAGGAGCATCAGGATGCTGCAAACTTTAGCACTGCTATGGGCTATGAGGAGACCAGTAACTGGTCTCCATAAAGTTTGAGAAGAATTTGGAATTTGGTGGCAGCTGTAAGGATGATCCTGAGCAAATCCTTCCATGGATGAATGTCATAGGCTGCTGATGGTTGGACGACAGTGCCTAGGGCTCCAGGGCTGTAGCCTGGGAGTTGAGAGTGCAGCGTTGACTTTTTTTTTTTTTTTTAAATCGCCTGGAGAGTGCACATAGGCATCCAAGGATGTCTAGTCTCAATCTGCCAGATCACAATAGTAGGTTAAGTATACTGTTGGTTCCCACAGCGCTGTGTTTTTCTTGAATGTGCTTGATCACTCCAACTCTGAGTTCAGTTAGGTTCAGTGTGGTGTTGTTGCTTGGTGTGTGCATGGGATGTAGGATGGTTGTTGCTTCTGAGGGAGCAGGAGGAGAAATAAGGCTTGCTTCATGTGGGAAAGTGATGATACGTGACTCATCTGACATGGCTGGCAGGGTAGCATTTGACTTGCTGCTGAGGTTCCCGCAGAACAGAAACCAGAGGTGTCTCTTTGTGTGGCTTTCCTTCAGGCAGCTTCAAACTCTGTGTGTGCAGAAAGGATATTCGGTCTTAAAAAGTAAACACAAGTCAAAAAGAAAAAAAAAAAAAAGTCTGCAGAATCAGCTGCTCCAAACTACTTCAAACTAAAGATCTGCACCTACTGCAGAGTAGTGTTTGTCCTTGGGCTGTGTATGAGGGTGTCTGTGTCATTGGAGGTTTCTCATTGCTTTCAACATAATTTCTTTCAAAAGCTATTTTTAAATAGTAAGCTGTCTGTGATATTCTAGTGAATAATTTCATAAGTAATGACAAAAGACGTATGAGACCTTGAGGGAAGAGCCTCAACTGTTGTGCAGAGACCAAGATAAAGACCTGACGTTCCAGCTAAGTGCTTATGTTGTACATAGCTTTATGCAGAGTGAAAACTGCACTTAAATGCACTGAACCAAGATTATGCTTTTTATGGGTTAACTCTTGATGTACAGGGGAGTATTGATATGTCAGTGTAGCTAGCTAGCAAATGTCATCTCTAACAAGTAAGATCCTTTACACAGTAATAGGTAACTTTACTGTCTGGTTGTACATAAACATCTGCTGCTCTAACAGCACAGTTATTCAGTGCAGGTGTTGGTTTCTAGAAATTTCATAGTATGTATTTTCCTCCCTTTTTTGAGGCTGAATGTTTTCTTTTTTTTTTTTTTTTTTTTTTTTTTTTTTTTTTTTTTTTTTTTTTTTTTTTTTTTTTTTTTTTTTTTTTTTTTTTTTTTTTTTTTTGTGATGGAGATCTTTTGTTCTTGTTCTTTAATATTTCTGCGAAGCTGTAACTCATTTGAGTGTTTTAGACAGTCTTGTAAATTGATAGTTTGCTTCATTGATTAAGTAAGAGTTGTGCATAGGAAAGTCTTTGTAATGACTATTGAAGGTATATACATAACTGCATAGTTTCCACTCTATCAAAACAGTGATCTACAAAGCTGGGAGATATCATTAGACTTGTGTTTATAACTCAGAATGGCCTCGTTTCACCAGCTTTTCTTGCAAATTAGTTCCCAGATGTCAGAAATGCTCTTTGGTTGCCAGCGATTGCTTAAACTCCTGAAGTGTGAGCTATGACTTACCGCTCTTGCACTGACCTCAACTGTCAACAAGAAAATAAATGAGAATGGAATAGATTAGATGAAGTAAGATTCAGAAAAACAAACTTAATATCTAATTTTAAGTGGCCTTGATTATGCAACTATTACAGTTCTGGGCTATCTGAACTATGTCAGCAAAAAGTCATGTTTTGTCGGATACTCAGAAAATTCTCCCTCATATACAGGCTGGCAACCAGAACTAAAACGAAATTTAAAATCTCTAGCTATCTGATTTCTAACAGCTTTTGATGTGTGTAATAAAGACCACTATTTCTAATTTTGGCATGTGAAGTGTATCCTAAGCTTGTGTCCCAGACTGTTGATGTTGGCTGCTTAACATCAGATGCTTCCAATTCATGCCCTGTGCATTTTATTACAGAATATGTGCAAGCTTTCTCAGTGTTGCAAGTAGCATTTCTGACCCATGTTTTATGACAGGGTGACACTCTCCAAAAATGATCTTTTGAAAAGGTCAGCTCCTTGCACCTTGGACTTTCCCAGGCACTGTGGCTGGATAAATGAAGATGACGCTGCTGTATCTCTATGTTATTAAGTTTATGTTGGCTCCACAGAAGACGTTGAAAGTGATCCTGTTGCGCGGTGAACCTTCTCCTCGTTCCCAGACTAGCCTGGAAGTCCCTGACAAGGCCATGGCTGTGGAAAGCCTTAGCATCCTGAGCAAGCTATGAGCTGATACATGAAACCTTGAGAAGGGTCCATCGTACTGAAGCAGCTGAAATACATTTGCATAAATTATGCAAATGTTGATGCATCCTTTATTTTGCCCCTTATAACTGTAGGTTATTATCTAGAGCTTGATACTTTTTTTTTTTTTTTTTTGCAATTGTTTATCTCTACACCCAAAAATAAATAATCAAATTCTTTTTTTAATAGTGTTTTATTTTTCCCTTTAAGTTTTTTTGGGGAAAAAAAATCTGTCTGCTAGCTGTCTGCCAGAATTGAGCCTTAAACTTCCTATGTTAGCGAGATACTTATAAGGTCTCATCTCTCAAGAAAGGTATGTGCCCTCTCCAAATGCAAGGCTCAGGACAATATCATGAACTTTCAGGTAATATCCTTGCTACTTGCTGTGTAATACTGTGTAATAACTCTTGTTTATTGCATGTATCTGTAGATCTGATGTTTATACATAAACATCTCTTATCCTATACTTTCATAGCTAAAGTACCTATAGGCACATACAGTTGTCCATGTGTGTATGGATGAAGATATCACTGACTAAACAGCTGGCCAGATAGGCAACAGTGTTTGTGAAGATACTCAGCAAAAATTTAAGGGAGTGACTATAGCTTGCGACAGTATTGCTTTATTCCCGGTTTGCAGCCTAGGATGATTAATAACAGGCAGATGGCAGGCAATTTGCTGTAAATCATGCTGGCGTGTCAACTTGCCAGTTATTGAATCTCAGCTCTGAAAAGTGACATTGGGTTAAAGATCTAATTCCGTACAGAGAACGGCATCCACAAAGTAACTTTTCAGTCAGATGGGTTGGTAAAGTGACTCCATAGTTAAACCTTTTTAAAGACTTGTGTATCTATTTCACCGGATTTGTTGTCTTTATGTGGGCTCATTAGATGGCTTCATAAACGAATTGCAAAGTTGGCCATGGTTATGCAGCCAAAAGTGGCTATTGGGTTCAATTCTAACTCTGTGCTACAACTTTTTAAAAAAAAAAAAAGGCTGGGAGAAGGTAGTTCAGAAGATGCTTTCCAACTAGAAATACTTGCTAATTGGAACGTGTGTTATTGTTCTGCTTTTTCAAAACCTGTAAATGTTCCTTGAGGTGGAACACTAGATCAATGCGTGTAAGCTAGTTAAGAATTTTATTAAGGTCACAGTTTTGCTTCCACTTCATTTACTACAACCATGTTCAGAAAGACATGCTTAAACTTGAAATATTATGGCTTTTGTATAGTATATCCTAGGAGGTGAAAATTTTTAGTCTGATTTTTAAATAAGCACATAATTACATAGTATTTTTGAGAATGCCTGCTTCCGATCTTGATTTGAAAGAAAATAAAACAACAGTTAACACAAAAATACCCTACTGGGAGATGTTTCACTAGTTCAGAAAAGTGACTTTTTTTTTCCCCTTTTCATCAGATCTAGGTCGTTGCTTTATAAACTGGAAGGTGGAGGGACTGCAAAGTTACAGTATAGTTTCCCATATCTACAACTTAAGTAGGGGATTTCCTTCAATTCATAGGGAATTTCTTCTATCCTCTGAACTATTTTTGCACCTGAAGTTTACATCTGGGACATCTGACCTCATCTTGGCTGAACCTGGCTTATGTTGACTTTTTTTTTTAAGCTAAGTTCATCTACGATTAGAGCATTTTACTAAACATGAAGGTACTGTTGTCAGACTAAGACTTTTTCACAGAGTAGATATATCTTGAACTTGCTTCCATGTTTTCAGAGTGTAATTCCCACCATCTTCCTTTCAATTCCAAAACAGAGATCCAGCTGTTTTCTGTTAGTGAAACTGGCCTTGAGACAATGATGTGCATTGGTTTTTGTTATCTCTTAGTACTTAGTTTTTCATTACTTCTGTGTCCCTTTTCTCTCCTCCTCTCCCCCTTTGGGAAATAGCCATTTGATGGGTGCTCATGCCCTCTGATCATGCTGCCTTTACCCCCTGTAGTCTAGGAGTGATGGAAAATGCCTCCTGCAACCTCTGAAGCACCTTTGCAAACGCACTGTATGGCAGCAGAGTGAGATGAATAGCAACAAGGCCAGCAGATCTTGAAGAAACCAAGCTATTTTGAGTTAGAGCCAACAAAAACTCCTCTTAAGCACATGAATAATCACTCTGATTTCGGTGATATTTCACAGGCAGCTAAATGTTCTACCCGAATCGGGCATCCGCAGTCCTGGTGGTCGGGAAGGGTTGCTTGCAGGCTGGCTTGTGGACTGGGGACACTACGGGATGTTGAGTCTGCCTTAGTTCTCTACAGGATTGTTTCATGAAGCCACTTAAAACGTTTAGCAGGCATTCCCAGGGCGACTTTTCCTGTAAGCAGTTGGTGTGACTATCCCAACAAGGCTTGTCAACTGTAGGAGAAGCGCGACTGTGTCTCTCACTGTTTGCTTCCTCAACTGTGGTCTATAAACTGTTTTGACAACGCCTGTCCAAGGGAATTTGTTCTTTGGCAGTCAGATGCTTACCTGAAGCTTTTAAGCATCTGTTGAAATTTGTTGTGAAGTGGAACTGAACGAAAAAATGTCATAGTAATCTAAGTGCTTTAGGCTAGCACAGCATTTGAGACGTTCCAATATAAAAAGCTGAACTGCAGGAAAAGTGAACTGTAATTAAATACATGATAGCTTTACAGTGCCTGTATCTACTGCTTGGTGTTTGTATAATTTGATGCGGGAGGATTTCCCATGTGTTTGTGCCCAAGTACAGCGAGCAGAGGGGCTCTTGCAATACCCAGCCATTCAATATATATTTATTTTATTGTCAACCTTGCCAGTTATGTTTTGAGTTATTTTTAAAATCTCTGTCTATATGTGTATTTGATAATGTTGAAGACAGCTGTCTTACCAAGAAAGAGATGTCTGTAAGTGTTCAGTATGTTTTTCTCACATTCTCTGAGTAGTGCTGTATTTGAGAAGCATCTCTGGGCATTTTTGGGCCCTTTTTTTGTGGGGGGTGGGGAGTGGGTGAAGTCATTTAACTTTGCATTTACATTTACTCTCTCTTTTCAATTAATTCTAAAACAAAGGCCTCTATTCTAAAAACGCTGAACATGATCTGAGGAGTGCTGGGTGTTCTCGCATAAGTTCTTGTCGAGATGTGACTGTGAGTGGAAGTGTCTCCCACGATGATTTTCTCCCTCAGTTCTGCGTTTCCACCTGATAAGGTGCTTGTAGAGGTATGCCTGGCTTACACTCTTTTTAAATTTAAAAAGAAATCTTATATGTGCTTAATAAATAAACAGCCCCAAGACCACTTTGACTTTTTATCTATAGTTGGTGGGCTCAAGAGCCCTCTATTTACTGATAAATGCAGTTTGGAAAATGGAGAGCTAAAGCCACTTGCTAGCCTGGTAGCCTCTAAGATCATGTCTGCTCTCAATACTTATATACACTTGAAAGGGGATGTTAATGGCCCTTGTGTGTGTTGACATCCTTCTACTATACTGCGTTTTGCTCAAGTTTGTTTGAACTTGACTAATGTGTAACTTTTTAAGTCTACCTCTAAATGGACTGTAAATGCACATTATGAAATCTCAGGCTTAATAGTTACTTCATCCTCAAGAAGCTGATGTGGCAATAAAAGAAGGCATTAGTGCTATTATTCTAACACTTTCTATTGTAAAATAGCAAGAAGAAAAATGTGGAGATCTCTTTAAGGGCTTCTAGAAATACCAAGCTAACTACACATTCACATTGTAAGAAATTTCAGTGAGAAGAGACCATAAAACACAATGGTTAAGCAAAACTTTAAAATCAGAATCCATCTAGTTTAACATGAAGATTAACTTCTATTTGTGCTGATGTTTTAGGCTACATTTATAATGGAATGCTGCTTTTGTGTATTTTATTTTTATTTTTTATTCTTTCCTGTTGTATTCCTTCTCTCCCCGCCCCCTCTTTCTAGATGCTTAGTTTTCCTGAAATAGGGTGTTTTCTTTTGCAAGTGATGGTGAGCATCAAGATGAAGGGCACTTCTAGGAACGTAAGATATTTGAAATGGATGGCTAATTGTTAACCTTTTCTGGACCCTGGATATCTGGGTTTTAGTAAATTTATGTCTGTAGACTGCCTAAAAAATCATTGGCGCAGGAGAGCTAAGAAGGGAGTAAAATAAATTTTGGTGTCATCTGCCTATTTAGTCAAAGAAGCCTGTAAGACCTGCTGGTGCTAGGCCCTAACTGACCTTTAAAAAGGTTTTAATGTGATGCAGCATATGCAGTACATAACAGAATAATTGAAAGTCTCTCATAAATATTCATGCAAGAAGGACACAATGGAGATGTTCAAACTGCAAAATACAACTGCAAGGTATTCTGACTTCCTAGGTTTGGCAGTTAAAAATTTGATTCCTTAAGGGTCTGAAAGGCCTAGGATTTTTCACCGTATTTCTCTGTGGACTGCTGCATGGATATGGAGAAGGGAGGTGCACTGGATGAAGGAGATGTAGAATAGGGAAAAAGTTGTTGAATATGTTAAGTAGTGGAACTAGCCGTTTTAGCAGTGCGCTATCCTATGTAGCCTCTAAGGCTTTTTTTAAAATAAATATTTGTGAGAAAAGGCTTTCCATTCTAAATGGCTAAATTTTTTCAGTTGGAGAACTCAGGCTAAGCAGTTTTGCGTGAGCCGGCCCATGTTATCCGTGATGTTAGTGCTGCTGTTAACTCCAGTAATTTGACCGGTTGGTAAATTGCTGGTATTGGAACAAGCTAACTACCTGGTGCCCTGGGCTTTGGATTAACTCTTGGACAGGGAGATCATGCCAATTTTCATTGACTTCTCAGATGGATGTTTGAAGAGATTAACATTATTCCTTCTGTTATTAGTGATATTAATATTTGATTAACATATGTGTACATAGCTGTTCTCAATGATTGAACTCTCCATGTTTGTCACGCTGGGAATGCATAAAATTGTGAACTAAGAACTCTTCACTTTGCTTGCCTCTGAAAAATATCACTTATGCCACTCAGTAACACAACTGTAGCCTCCAATAGAATTTACTTCAAAGATAATTTTGGCAGATATAGTAGAACAGCAGCATGAGGGACTTTCTGCCTTTATTAACATTTCTTGAAGGGTCTCTTTGTTTAAACATATGTCTCTTTCCAATATTGTTTTTACCTCTTGTAAAGCCTAACAACTGCCTTTGAGACTTTATTCGTATTTCAAAAGCTTTAAGTTTCTTTTTACACAAATTCCATAAATACATTCTACAAAATCATTTAAATGACATTTGCTGACTCTACACAGATGTAGTTAAATGTAAAGCAAGCTGCTTTATTATTGCTTGTTATAACCTGACTTGGATTGAAATATTGCAATATGTAGCTACAAGAAAGCTGCTTTTTAAACTTTTTTTTCTCCATAAGAGATGTGCTTAAAAAAAATAAAAAAATAAAAAAATGTAAAGATCTTTAGCATACCATTCTGTAACTGGACTGGCTTCACTTTCTGTAACTGAGGTGGGATAATGTTGCAGTTAGCACTGATGTTATACTTGTTTTTAACCTCTGACAATGGCTGTGTTGTTTTGTTCCCTTCGCCTTAAGCAAAGGCTCAATTTCTGCCAGCGCTTCCAGGGTTAATTGTACCTACCTCCGACCTGATTTGCAGCAGCCCCAACTGAAGCAGGTCAAGGAGCCTTGAAGTATTGGGGAGTTTGATATGGTTATGTCTGCTGGAAAAGACTCCTCTTGCTCATAATTGTCAAGTTGACTTGGAGTTGTGCTAGTTAGCTGACACCGTGGTTTACTTTTGTTGCTTATTTTACAGTTTAATGTTATAATTTGCACTGTGCCCTTGTTTAGCCATGAAAATGGGGCTGTCTTTCCTCTTTAAATATTTACATACTGGGTCACAGCAATTTCTCCATCACGTTTGCTTCTGGAAGGTCAAGGAGGGTCTCTCTGAAAGCCTCTTACTGTAGGCCTGGTTGGTAACTGCTTGCCTGATAACATCATCTCGGCTGTTTACTTGGGTGCTGGGAGGGTGGAGATATGGGGTCAAAGGCAAGAGGCATGATTGAGCTGACATGAAGCCCTGTGAATAACAGGCTAGTCATAAAAGCAGTGCTTAGAGGCTGCACTTCCTCGGGGCCAGAGGCTTAGGTTTTTGCTGAGCAGTCAGCAAAAACTTGTTTTCCATCTTCATGGGGGTCTCTGAATAACGTAGGCTCAGGACTGAGATCATGACACTTCGATAACATCTCTTGAATTTGCTGCAACGAAGACTTAGCTAGCTGTGAGGTAAAACATTACAAAACACGAGTTTATCTAGGTTTAACAGGATAGAGGGAAGGCCCTTGAATGCTTGCCTGTTTTTAACGTGGAACAGAAGTTGCCAGCTGGTGACTTGTGCCACAGTTCTGTTGCATACCTGAGTATATGGACGGGGGCCTGTAATCATGGCTTGACCAAGAAGCCTTCAGAGAGGTCTTGGCATCTACATGAGCTACTCAAAACCTTCCATTTTTATCCTGCAAGGTCATTGTGTGGTACTAATGCTACTTCACACTTGCTCCTTTGAGTGTGAATAAAATAATAAAGCATGACAAATGTCTGCTTAGAAGTGCAGTGCTCATGATGAGTGTAAAATTATCCAAGAACATAGGAACAATCTCATGGCATAATTATAATTCCTCTTGCATCATTTTACTGTTCACAATTTGTTTGTGGCTATTTTGAGAACTTACAACCAGGTAGTTTAGTGGAATAAACAATGTGCATGTTTGCAGGTGTGAGAGGATTAAGGCCAGTCTGTGTTGCGAATTCTGTTGTATGTGGTGCTGGAGCACAATGGCAAATATGCACTAGCAGATTCTCTAGACTAGTGGATACCTCTAGGTTTTCTCATGAAAAAATATTTCCTCTTCTTGGAGAGGACTCAAAGTAAGGGAAATGCCATGCTTGACCATAGACTATCTAAAGCACTGTGCCTCTTATTTGTCATTTAATTTTGAGATGGTGAGCAGTGCTTGATATTCGCACTTCCTCTTTTGACTAATAAAATACTGAGGTGATAAACAGCTTTGGTAACTTGAGAAAGGCATTAGTGAGAGTATCCTATGACCTTAAGCTTGGCAAGTTATGCAAAATTCATCATCTTTAATGAAAGCTTAAGATGTGTAGACACACAAAAATCATTCTTCTGGGGGCAAGTCCAGTTCCATAGTCACATTAGGTAAGCAGAGGAGCCAAGAAGTGGTTGAGTGTCATATTTTGAAAATCATCTCATTCAAGTCATTGATGATTGTAGGAAAATTGGTCTTTCATAACTGAATGTAACTGTAAATTGGAGGGTAGTTTCCTTCCTTTGGCAACTGTGGAGTCCTTCCCATAAGCTGACTTGTGATCCTTTCAGTCGTGGTGACACAACTGTGCTGCAGTGTAGATTGTATTGCCGGAGTCTCTTCTTCAGAGAGAATTCTCTTCAGAGAGAATATCTTTCAAAAAAAAAAAAAAAAAAAAGTCAATTAGACTTTCAGAAAGGAGTCCCTTTGCTTTCACTCTTGACAGCTTCAGCTTGGAATGTAGCTTATTCTGACTTGAAGGCACAGCAGATAGGAAATACAGATAGATATACTGGATACAAGCACCTAACTCTTGTGTCACTGCTGTGCTGCAAACTCAGGTGCTGAGCTGCCGTCACAGGGGGGTGCAGGAGTGAGTCCATGTGTTGCTTGCTTTTAGGAGGAAGCACCAGGAAGTTTTCAAAAAGCAAACTTGTAATGAAACCCCGTGTGTTCTCATCTTGGGCTGCTAAATCCATTTCATGTACAGAATAAGCTTATGGTCTAGTATTGGACAGTTTGCTGTTTTGTTAGCTCATCAAAATATTGTATGTTCATTCTTACCATCAGGATCAGTTCTTTAGGTAACACTGGGCATGTGAAATCAAAACCTGCCCCTTGTGCTTAGGTGAATTTGGAGACTGGAAGGTGCTCTAATGTGTTCTGCTGCAGTTGCAAGTGGAGCATAGGGTTAGTGTTGAATTATTTCCTCTTTCCTAATTCTCTTGAAATCACTACAGGTTTAATTGGCTAGAAGAGCTTGTTTACAGGTTGGCACAAGTTTTTGTCTTTCCCCTTTTTCTACCTTTAGTCTACGAGCTAATGACTGGGAGTATGCTATGATGTTCTAACAACTTTGACTTTCCCCAGGGCTTTTGAAAAGTCAAGGCTGTTCCTACTTATACTAAGCTTCTGCCAGGTGTTTTTAGTGCCTACCACGTGCTTCAAGTGGGGAGCTTGAACTGAGATGCCAAACAGAAGTGCCAAGACAAAGTGTGGATGAGCTGCAGGCTGTTATCTCCCCTGCAGCTCTTCTGGGATCCCCAGTGCATGAGCAACCTGGCGTAGACTGTGTATGCAGCACTCCCATTTTGCAGCTATCTCAAAAAACAGTGTGGGGATAAGGGAGAAACTTAAAAAATGCAAGGCAACCAGTTGGCTGCTGGAGCTTGGAAAGCTGCTGTGGTTTATCAGCTACTCCTGCATGTTGTGTCCCACTTCAGCAGCCGGTTTCTTGCTGCAGGTGCCGCCAGGCTTTTGTTTCTGCTTCTACTCTAACGCTGCCTTTCTGAGCAACAGGCTGGAATGTAAGGAAAGAGTCTGAATCACAAACACACGCTGCAATTCTGAGTGGTCTCTGGGCAGAACTTTGCCGCTGCACCCTTCATCCTTTTGCAGTACGTTAAGCTGTTTGAGGTGAAGCTATTTTTTAAGTATCATTATAACATTCAAATTTCCACTTGAAGAAATAGAACTATCTCTTCACAACTCTTACAAGCTTTAAACCGTTAGTCTGCTGAAAGGCTGTAAAACTAATGATTTTATTTTTAAGTCAATTCAAATATTTATTTGCAATATATTTAAGTCAGGCTAAAACCTCTGTTAATCCTAAATAATCCTAAGTAATTACTGCCTACAAGTAATTGCTTGACACAATTAGCTTCAAACTTTCAGGTCAACAGAATAATTACATAAAAAGATCAGCTTGTTTCTCTTCCAACTCCCATTTAAGTGGAAGAGTAAATTAGACTAAACAGATGCCATAGATTTTATTTGGTCAAGAGGAAATTTATGGACTAACATTTTCCTGAATCACAATTTCATGTGCACCTGCTTTAAAAGAATGGAGATGGATTTGTAGTTATTTGTTCTGACTTTTCTCTTGAGTAAATTATTATACTAAAAAAAAAAATGGGAGAGGGGCATGGAAAATATCATCCAGAAAATATAAACTGTAATTCATTTTGGTAGTCTGTATGCTCTTGTAGAGGAGTATAACAGAAAGCTGCTTCCACAGTATGAGCTCTGTGCACAGCCAAATATTTTATTAAACCAGGACAGCATTTATTTTGACACTTATTCTGGCTTCTGTACAGTGTTCCAATGTATACTTAGCTTCAAAGACAACAAAGCAGCATGTATTATAGAAGTGTTGTCATGTAGCTATTAAGTAACATGCTTAAAACTGACGTTTTTAGTGAGTAGCCTTGTCAGAGGAGGCATCTGAAAGTGTGTGTGGGGGTTTTTTTTTTGAACTGATTTGCTAGACTTGTGCTTCTGTGGAAAAATGGAAGTGTTTTTACTTGTCTGTCTTAATTTGCTCTTGATTCCTTGGGATAGGGTAGAAAATTGGTGCATCTTTTTTTATGCATAGTTTTATCCCTACCCTTGGGATAGGGTAGAAAATTGGTGCATAGTTTTCTGTAGTACAATAGAAATGACAGTACATTTTGGACGGTTTGGGGAAATTTTAACTTGTCCACAGTTTTTTACATAAGGAAGCTCAGCAAGGAAAGAACACTGTAGGGACAGGTAAATGTAGTGAGTGTCTGTCTCGAGCTGGGGAGTCCTGTCCATAACCCTGGAGCTGGGTAACATGCTAGACTGCAACAGTTAAACCCCTAGTGCTTTACAGACATTAGCCTGGTACTGCTAGTAGTGCTATCAAGCTTAATATGTTGTCTTCCCATCATATTTCTTTTTAACTTATCTGAAGTTTAGGCCTATATCTGAACTCAAAGTCTGGAAATACTGATCTGGAAGTTTATTTGGACTTTAAGAAACTTTTCTCATGAAATTAGAATTGATAACGAAGAATATGCTTTTTGCTTTATAGTTTTGTTATGGCCTTTTTTATGAAACTATGCTGCGTTAATATGTAAACACCTTGATACTCAGGTTAGCCTATCTTTTAAATTTGAGATGTGTATAGGAATTCAACATAAACACTTGTTGAAAAAGATATTTTATCTTAAAACAACAGACCAGTCTCAATCTCTTGGAGCGCAAGAAAGTCCAATTTTCCCTATTCTTTATTCTCATCCATAAATGCTTTGACCTACCTTGCTGTATCAGTCTACATTAATTTCGATGTTCTTGCCTTCCATCAAGAAACAATACAGAATTATATTGTAGTTTTGTGGGGTTAAACACATCAAGAATTTATTTCCTTTACTGGTCAGAAGGACACTCAGCTCTGTGCTATGCTTAGAAATAGTGTTTTGTTATTTTCTTTACATTGCACTGTGGGAAGAATCCTAAATCTAACGGTCTACCCTAATGACTGCACATGTAGGCAGAACTAGGCGAGACCCAACTTTCACAATCTTTGATGATCTGAGATTCTTCATGCTGCTTTCACAGAGCTTGTTGTGTTTTTGGTGACTTGGTGTAGTTCGGTGTCAGCTCTATGCACTTGAAATTAGGAAAAGAATCTGTTTAAGTATATGAAGTTGATGTAGTCTGGACACGCCTTTGTTTGCACAGGTGCTAGTGTGCAAATTAAAGCCTCTATTCAGCTTGCCAGCCCTGTCTGTCATAGTTCATGATGCTTGATGTGCTAGATTTTGCCCTGCCCTGGTAATCTAAAGGGGTGGAACTGCAACTGCACCAGAAAGGTGTTTCCCAGTACAGAGCTTTGTAGTTCACTGGTTCATGCTGTTGCTTCCTCATACGATCTTGTCTTTGCAAGCTGCCATTTTTGGGGCAGTCGGTAACTGTAAAAAGTATTTTCCAAGTACTGCTAAGCAAAAGGTGTTTGCATCTATATTGGTGTTGGTAAATCTCAATTTTCATGTATTTTCATGTGTATTTATAGGCACCACGAGACTTTCTACTTGCTTTCCCTGCAAGGAAAGCCATCCTTTCCTGCTTGCACAGATAACAAGAGTAGTGTTTATACTGCATGTAGAGAAGAACTTCCAATTGAAATACTTGCTTAAAATGTGCTAGCTAGCTGTTAGTGCCCTTAAATAATGCAATTTTTACTGATTTTCTTTTTTTACTGATTTTACTGTATGATTTATCTCATACTGATTAGACACATACAGAAAGTTGGAAGTACAAACAGACAGCCTGAATATTTGCTTATCTACCAGAAGGCAGTTACTCTAATAGCCAATTGTGCCAATTTCAACTGTGAAATTGTCAAATGATCTGCTGCATGATGGGTCTATTGCACTTTTGATCATTTCTGGCCTTAATGAAGGCAACTGAAAACTTATTTGAGATACAGAGGAAAAATACTGTGCTAAATATGTGCTTAAGAGTGCAGGTACAATTGCTATGAGGCTAATGTAAAAGAGTTTCTTGTTCTCTCTAGTTTTTAGGCTGTCCACAGCTGTAAACTAAAATGCAAGATCAGCAAGATGAGTGTGCTTTTGCTTAAAAGCTTGGGGTTTTTTGTTTGTTTGCTTTGTTTTTTATTTTTAAAGGCTTTATTTTTTGCTTTAGGGTAGGGATTTCTTTCCAGGTTGTTAGCTTAGGTTATAATAAGAGTAGTATACTTCTTATGTTAACATTTTTCAAAACAACTTTATTTGGGCAGTGGCAAACTTTCTGCCCTTGAAAAGGGTGCTGTTTCCGTCCCTTTCCACCCCTCCAAAACTTGCCTAGAATAAGCAAACAAACAAAACTCAGATTTTGCAGGGATTTGACTTGCTGGTTCTAAGTATTGTAGTACAGACCCCAAACTGGCTCAGGATGTTAGTGGGTGTAAGTTGCTACTCTTGCTGTTGCCACTGGCCCCAATATTTCTTTCTTGTCGTCCACTGCTTCAGTTGAGCTGTTTCTGCGGCTGGGCTGTAACATTTGCCCAGGTTGAAACCAGTGCAAAAGCGATGAGCCTTGATGCCGGTTAAGTTTAATTGTCATATACAGGAATCTCTCTGCTGGTGTTGCTGGGCTGTGACTCATCTAACAGCCTGTGTTAGCAGGTGGCTGCCAATGCGTCCAGTTTCTCACTATAAAGTGTGGAGCCCTGGAGGCAGAGGCTGAGGGAGGGAGGGGGAAGCTCTTAAACCTCAACCCTATTTGGAGTTCAAGCAAAATTGTGTCTCTCTTGCTTCTGTTGCTGCTTTTTTCTGTTTGATGGACTTCTCTTCTTTAGGGTGGATAATCCTGGCATTTTGTGTTTGCTAGACTCACAGAGGAAAAACACCAGCTCTGCTTCATTTTTGTGCTTTTTTGTTTTTCCTTTACAGATGAGAACTGAAAAGCTTTTCCTTGCCTTTCTCATGCTGATACGTTTTGCAAGTTAACACTTGTGCCGTAATCCGAGGCCGTTTGCTTGGTTTGCAGATGATGGCCACACCTTGCTTGGGATCCTACCCCTGACCAAAAGCAAAGCAGAATCCTCTTTGAGAGGGAAGTTCGTGGCCAAGCTGCAACTTGCAGCGCTGCCGCAAGCGCCGCGGGGCGCGCGAGGGAGCCGAGCGGCGCGAGCCGGGAGCAGCAGCCGCAGCGGGGCTCGCTCCGTAGCAGCAACAGCGGATAATTAAAGGAGTCTGTTAATCTCCAGGTGCCTACAGCTAGGCCTGTTCAAAGCGAGCAGCCTTTTGAACCTCGTACCTCAAACTGTGTAGAGAAGGTGCTTAGCTGGAAACGCGTGAGCAAAGCTGCTTCTACCCCTTGTCTTGGGGCTGTTCTTGAGGGCCAAGAAGTTTGCCTTGTTGTGCAGTGTTAATGTGGAGGCTTATCGTGTAAGGCAAGCGATGGCAAGGAGGCAGCAGTGACAGTGCTGTGTTAAAAGAAAGCTGAAATACAATGGAAAGCAGCAGCAGCAAACACTCTCAACGCAAAGTTTTGTGATTGCCTCTGGTTATGGAAAGAGATACAGCATCTGATTTGACCATGACTTTTACCATCAGTAAATCTTAATGCAACTTTTCATTACTTCAGTGAGCTCACAGTAAACTTAGTGCAGCTGGGATGTGTTAGAATACTCTTACTGGAATCCCTACAGCCCAGTTTAAGCCATAACTCCTCTGTCTCTTCTTGCTTCAGATGACTTGTGGCATGGAAGCAGACTTGCTGTGTTTATTAATCTAGGTCTATGGAGCTGTTACTCAATTGTCGTGATACAGTCGCTCTGCAGGTTCCACGACATGAACCATAAAAGCTGATTTCAGGAGTCTAGCGGCTGGCTACCTGGTGATCAGTAGGTGGATGTCTGATCACAGTACAACAACAAAGCTGCCGTGGAATTGTTTGGCAATAAAAATGAAGGTTAAAGTGTGTGTGTGTGGTTTTTTTTTTTGTTTGTTTTGTTTTGTTTTGTTTTTTTTTGAATAAAAAGTCGATGGAAACAATTTCAGAGGAGAGTTTGGAAAGTATATGAAATATTTAAAAGCCTTTGTGTAAGTGTAAGGCATTTCTCTATCTGGTCATGTTATGAAATAGCCAAAAAATGCCCTACTAGTGAGGGAAAGCAAAGCAAGAAATGGCTCAGGCTGGAGGGAGAAAACCCCCCTAACTGGAACTAGTCACAAGAATTGAAACTTGTCACTAGTGATAAGACTAGTCAGTAGTCACAACTAGTCACCATATTTCTAGAGGGATGTAATCTCCAGATCAGCCTTTCTACAGGTGTAGTACTTAGGGAAGACTTCAGATTGTGAATCCTGGGCAGACTGCCCTGATCCTACATCAACTGCTTAGTCCAGCTTCAGCTGAAGAGTAAAAAAATTAATAAATGAAAAACTTTTCCTCTCCTGTCTCCTCAGTAAGCAGTAGAAGCTTGAAAGCAAAAGGCCAAAACTGGGGATCGGAATTAGTGATCGCAGGACTTTCCAAGAGGAGATGGCTAAGCATGGGTTTCATTATCTTAAAACAAAATCTTGTAAATTAGAGACCCAAATCCATAAATAATGATTTTTTTCCCATATGCAGTCTGATTGCTCCCTTTCCAGGATAAGGAGATGTGCAAATTGACCATGTACTAAAAACCCTGCAACTGGGAATGTGTATGTACTTCCACTGAGAAGTGAAGCCCATGTACTGCAGCATAGCCAAAAAACAGTGAAGGGAAAATAGTTGATGATCTTTTCCTGTAAAGATTTCAGTCAAAGCATCAGCATTTTTTTTCTTGTTTTTGTATTAGTCTTATTACTATATCAAAATGGTGCTTTAAAAAAAAAAAAAAGAAAAAAAAAAAAGTGAAGCAGAAACTTATTGCTGATGGGTTGCAGTCAAGTGTTGCTGTTTCTGAATATCCAGTAGACTGCATTACTAGGTGTCTGATGGGTGAGAACAACCTGGTTTCATAGAGGGTGTGAGAATAGCCAACTTCTGCCAAGTGCTTCTTTTGAACACGATGTTGAGACCAAATCTTTATTTGGTCACTCTGTCTATATATTCCTGTTGTTTTTCACTTCTAAGGAATCTTCACAGAAAAGCCTGAATGTGGGAAAATATTCAAATTCCAATTAAAAAGAAATCTATATTCATTAGTAACAAGACTGAACAAGTATTCCTTTAGAAATGGAAACAAAAGCATAGTTGCATATCTAAAATTGTGTTTTTCTGGAATTTATGCCTGAAATCAAACATTCAAACATTTTGCTGCTTTATGAGTACACTCAGGCAGTTATCCTGATATTTGTTCTATTGCTGACAAAATGAGAAATCATTATCCAAAGAAGACAAACTTCACCAGGAGGCATTCAGAGTAGTCTTTGGAAAAGTTCTGTAGTTTGGTCATGGCACTTGTCAAGTTTCATTTTTTGTTTGTGTTTAAGAAGCTGATCTCAGTAAGTAAGTGTCCAAGTACCTGTGATTGACATTAGAACAGAGAGCAATGGAAGATATGATATATATCTATATATTTTTTTTTTCTGCAGTGGAAAAGGCTGACTAATATTATGACCCTTTACAGTAAAAGAAGGAAATCTAATTCCCTGATGAAAATCAACTTATTCTTTTTTTCCTCTCTCCAATATTAGGAAAACAAATGTTTTATTTAAATGCCACTGTATAGATGAACTCTGAAGAAAACTTAAGCATTATTAGGAATAGAAATATGGGGCGTTGTCAATAG
>VZSV01000012.1:5992058-6047788 GCA_013398735.1 Nothocercus julius
CACGTATAGCCTGAAGCAAAGAGTTCAAGGTGGTTCTTCTGTATGAAGTTAGGAAGCACATCACAATGATGCAGAAGAAGTAGCACCTGAATTTTTTTTATCAAGATTCTGAGTAAATTTAAAAGGCGTATAGTAAAAAGATTGAATTAGAAAAACAGCTTGATTCAGATGAAAAAAATTTCTTTTTCCTCATGGAAACCAAGTCCTATAAATATTTTCTTTAATATGATTTTTTTTATTTGTTTTGAGATGTTTTGGAACAAGTGTACTTTTTTTTTTTTTTTCATGGGAGAGAGAGCTGGCCATGCTGATGGACTGCATGGAGGCTCCCCTACGATTTTTTTAAAACATACAGGAGGTCAACCAATGCTTTAGACGTTTTTATCCAGGAGCCTTCCCATCAACTTCTATAATATTATTGCCTCATTTGGTGCAGTCGACAGTCTTCAACAGAAATGAATTAATTGGCCTTCCCTTGTTCTAATTTTAAGATTAACTGGGGATTAGGGTTATTTGGATTGGATTTGGTGTATCCACTGTTTAGTCTGGCAAAATCTTTCCTGAAGATACAGGGTTGCACGGCCAAAAAGGATCATCTTCAACCAGAAACTAGAGGAGAAAAAAAAAAAGCTAAGAAATGAAATTCTAAAATAGCACTCCAAATACTGCAATGGAAGTGAGGAACTTGAATGATTTGAAGTTGGAGCAGTTGGTGAAAAGAATTATAGGACAGAAGTAGAATAATTCTAGACTCAGAAATACAGGAATATCCCCAAGGAAAGTCCCCGAGATACCAGCGGATTGACCTGCCAGAAGTTATATTACTTTGCTGCTTTCTGGGCTGCGTCAGTGTAACGTTGTACTTCAGATGTTCTGCCGATCACCTGAGAAGAGTGGGAAGAGGAGGAATCCCTGATCCCTGTCCTCCTGGTGCTTGGCTAAGCTTTGAGTTCTGCTGGTTCAAGTTTTTGGCTTAAGTGTGGGCTACAACTAGATGTGGAATTTCAGTAGCATGCAAGAGGGAGCAAGTTCTGAAATGCCTGGTTGACGTAAGGAAGAAAGGGCTAAACAGACTTTAGAAATTACTTTCTTCCAATTCAGATTGAAGCTGTGTCTTGTAGTAATATTTCTTTTTTTCCCCTTTCATCATTGGCCTTCAGTAGGTTTGTGTGTAGGCTTTGCGCTTTTCTTTTTTTTTTTTTCCTTTTTTTTTTTTAGGGGTGGGGTGTGGGGCTAATTTTCTGGATCCTACAAATAAAAATTTCTTCCATTTATACTTCTGCTTCCTTGAGAATCCCTGCTGTCTTTGAGGCTTTTTGCATTCATCTAAAAAGTTCTAAGCTAGGTGGATTTCATTTGTTTGTTGTCTTCCAGGAGATGGAAATATTCTGTGGTGATTTTGGAATAGCTTCTGAGGACTCTTTTTGGAATAAGCATCATGTTCCACAGGTGTGGGGTTTAATCCAGGTGATTTTTGGACTACTTTTTTAAGTCCCTGAGTGTTAGGGATTGTTAAGCTCCTTTTGCAGTGTCTTATTGATTGAGCTTATTGATTGAGATGTGTTCTTAATTCTCATGAAATTGTTCTACTCAGTATGAAATGCTCCAAATTGTCATCAAGGCAAATTTCAGTTCTCTTGCAAATGATGATGGAAGTTAATCTGAGACACTAATCTAGATTCTAAAAGCCACTGAATATCAGAGCACTAATTTGGAAAAGTTTAAGAATTGCTTATCATTTTTGAGTTATAAAGAAATATCCCTTCCAAAGTTATCTTACAAATCAAAATGTGTTTTTTTTAAACAAATTAGGTAATTGCTTTATCAAGACTTAGTAATTTGTTCAGTTTTCTTTCTTTTTTGTAACACCTGACCATAGATAGACCATTCTTTCTTTCTCTGTAATTCTTGTGGGTAATATAAAATGATATGGTTATTTTTAGGTATTGTTGTAATTAATTATGAGGAAAATGAGGATTTCTGATGTTGCCAAACTTTTAGAACATTTTTAGTGGTAGAAATAATGTCTAAGCATATTCAAATCTCCACCTTTTGACCAAGGTGGCTTTTTAAATTATTTTTTCATATATGAATAGATATGTTCAAGTTTGGCTTCTCTGAAATCACTTGTTGTTTGATAGGAGGTATAAGAAACTTGAATAGGAGTGAGTTATAGTGAAGCCTGAAGATTCCAGTATCAGTTATTTGGTGTAAAGTTTTTTCATAATGATTTTGGAGTTTGTAAAAACAAATGACTACATATTGCTATTACAAATATATATATTTTTACTACTTAAGGCCCATACTAAAAAAGTAAAATTCTTGTAAATACTGTTGAGTTGTCCAGTAAGTGCACAGCCGAAACCAAGGGCAATTCAGAAGATATAATGGGAAGCCTATTTTTGCAAAGTAGGTTAGAGGAAGCCTGCTGGTTTTACTCCCAGCCTTATAATGTAGCACCCAATAATGCACCATCTTAACCCAAACAGCTGGTCCATCAAGCAGATAAATCCGCACTTGAGAAGGCAGGGCAAACAAGTGAGCTCCACAGAGAATGAGAGCTGTGTGATCAGGAGGGTTTTACAAAGTCAGATATTGGGCCCTGGGGTCCTGGTGACCCCAAATGATCCTGCCAGGCACCTTGCGGAGCGGTTGCTGGGCGAAGCTGCCTGTGTGGGTCTCCATCTCTGTGCCACGACACTGCTTTTTGCTGTGCCAAAGCACCCTGGTGACCCTAGGGCTTGCTCCTGTTTGGAGCTGTTAAGAGCCCCCTCAAATAAGGCCAAAGTGTCCATCTTTTTCTAGTCACTTGGAGTAGACCTTCGGTGCAGGAAACATCCCCTGTGGTATCTTTCTGGTAGACTTGATGTGTGTATTACTTGATTTTATTGTTACTTTTATGTATTTTTTACTCTTGTCCAAAAGCTAAACTTACATAAACTTACATGTAGTCAAATTCTGTTGTGCTTAGGATCCAGGAAAATGGAGGATGTGCAGAAAGGTGTACAAGGACTTCACTGTGAAATCTGTCCTCAAAGGGAGGTCATGTGCTCTGAGACAATGTCTGTGGATCCCTACCGCGTGTTTAATTGAGTTTAAACCTATATAGGTGCTAGTGGCTTTACAAATCTCTCTGCCTTTGCAGGGGAGCTTCCCTTTAGTTTCCCTCAAAGTGATTAGTGATCTTGAGGATATTCTTCTAAAGAAGTCTAATATTTGGCCAGTGTACTGAACAGCATAAAATAGGTTCCACTTCCTAGGAAGAAAAAAGTCTAATTCTACTCCACAATGTTCTTCAAAGTAATAAATGTTCTTTGGTAGCAGCTATTTATTTAAATAGTTATCCATTTAAGTGATTGCAACTGTTATTGCTGGGGATGGAAGGACTTTTTGTGTGTTTCTGTGGGCTGAGGAGGGTTCAGGTGTCCTGCAGAGGGAATGCTGAGTTGTAAGTGGGAATGCTTTTACAGTGGCCTCTGATAACCAGCACAAAAATCTGAGAGAGCATCCAGATGTAAATAAGGATAGTAAAGAGAGCAGGCCATTAGAAAAGAGGAAGTGCTTGAAACAAATCAATACTGAAAGAGAACTGTGCTTAAATATGTAAGAGTAAGTAAATGCCTGGGATGCTGGTGATTAAAATGTGCTGTTACCTCTTGCATTCATTCTTGTGTTTTATTTCTAACTTCGTTAAAACTTCAAGGAACACTCTGTATTTTTCTGGTGAACTGTTTCTGTGGTATCTGTACAATGGTGGGGGGGAGGACGAGAAAGGAAGGGGTACCTGAGACCCTTGTGAACGATGCTTCTTGTGAGCTTAGTCCCGAGCACACCCGTAGTCCCGTATGGAGATACAGACCGCTCCCAGCAGCATGTGGTGGTAGTAGATAAACCAGGCTTAACACAAGCAAGTGCTGAAAACTGAACACTTCTCTGGGGCTTTTGCCTCTGATACGGATGTTCTTCTAGCTTCCTATATCAAGAGCCTAAGGTTTCTCACCTTCTGGCATTGTATTGCATAGGTTCAGATTAAGGAACACACTTAAGTCCCGATTCCTTTCTGCAGTCTCCCTGCTAAGTTTGCATCGTTTCCCACAGTGGCTATAAAGTGCTTTTATTCAAAGACTGATGATGTAAAAATATGAGATATTCTCATGCCACAGTGTTCTCAGCCATTGCAGCCTCATAATCTGTCAGGCCATCTCAGTTTTGACCTGATTTGCCATAAGAAGATGGACTTGAAAGAAGGCTGAAGGCAGGGGCTAATTTATTTCTGCTTTTTAGCAGAAAGCTCCTTAGGATTTCTGCTGCTGGAGGGAGATGGGAACAAGGTGGTTTACTGATGTGCCTTGGTAGGAGAGCCTGAAGTTTCTTTTTCTGGAGGAATATCTAGTGCTAGGAGAGTCTTGCAGCTTGTAGGATGTCAAACACTTCAATGAAAATGAGAATTAACTGCAGAAACCTGGGCTTGTGTTCTTTGACAATGATGCTGGGTTGCTGGGGGCTTGAACTTCTCTGAGGAGTAAAGGATAGTATTGGATAGTGCTGCAAAACATATTATTAAAGTCGTGTTGATTTTAAGTTGAATGCATGCTTTGATTAGTGTGGACTCCATTTAAAAAAAAGTTCCTTTAACTTCTTAACTTCTAAGAGCAAAATGACTTAATTGTCATGCATGGGTGCTAGAAGTAACTTTCAAATCTGAACTAAATCTTTTGTTTCTTCAAGGGAGGTAGTCTGTGTGGCAAAATGCACTTTTTTTTTTTTTTTTTTTTAAATACTGGATTTGGTAGCTGAGTTGGGGATTTGTTCCGGGTTGGTTTCCTAGCAGTTTGCTGCTGCCTCATGGGTTTCAGCAAGGATTTTCCTTCTCATATTGATGTCTTCACCTGCGCTCAGCTACATTATTCATGCAGACAGATATTATGAAGTTTGATTAAAAGATGAAGCTCCATGAGGCTGGAAAACCTGTGCCTGGGAGAAGCCCAAGCCCTCTGACAGCTGGTGTTAAATGGTGTTAAATGCCCTCTTACTCTAACCAGTCTCTGCAAAAACTAAGTAACTCCAGGATGCAGCAGCATCGTGAGCATCTTGCTGGCATGTCAATGCTGCGCACAGACTGGTTATTTTTCTCTGTGTCACGTGCGCAAGTGCGCGGTGCTGGCTTTTGTTTTGGAAGCTTGGCAGCTTTAGTGTGCACAGCCTAAGCTTGAGGATCTGAATTGGTTTTATATGTTAATTTCAATAGCTCTAGTGGAGCTATTCCTTGCTTAGACAAGTGCAAGTGAGTATTATAAAACTTTATAGCAACTAGCATATATTTTACAGAGAGAAAACAACGGAATATCATAAATGACATAATGCAGAGGCTGTAGTGTTAAAAGGAGCTGTGCAACAATATAAATATAAAATTTAAAGCTGTAGTGGCATTTACTCTTGGAAGATTTCTTTCCGACACTTCGTATAAATCACACAGGGGGGAAAAAAAATTCTGGCTTTTAAAATGATAATAAATATTAGTCGTCTTAAACTTCCCACTTATTTCATCATATAGGTTTTTTCCACCCTGTCAAAATAAATTGTAAAAGCTACAAGTCTGAAAGACCTTCAAAGTGAATATGGAAAAACAAGCCCAACCAGCCAACCCTCCTTTCTTTCCTCCCTCCACTCCCAAGCACAACAGAGCTAAGCAATTTTTCAAAAGGCAGAGGATGTTTCTGGAACTATACCATGGAAGCATATTATAAATAGCTGTGTGTCTTCCAACAATCACACTTCTGGCCTGCTGAAGCTGCATCACAGCCTTGCAGAAGGAGCAGACAATTGCAAAAATGACCTTTAATTGTACAGGAATAAAATAGCTCTGGAGCAATTAATAAAAATGCACAAATCAAAAGCGTGGCAGCAGGATGTGAAAAGAAAGCAGTGTTTAAGTTAATTATTTCAGCCTCAGAACATCTCATGGTCAGTCATTAGGATAAGACTAAGATTGGCTAGGCAGACACCTCTTAAACAAAACTATTCTCTAAGTTTTTAGTATGTTTAATGCTGTTTATATCTTTGTGCTACTATTTGAGTTTGCAGAGCTTTAAGATATGTGTAAAGGGTTCTTATGTTTGCATGTACTGCATTTAACAGTGCTATCAGCAAGTCTTCACATGAAAGTGAAATTATCTTTCAAATTCAGCAGTTGTGTTTTCCCATTCAAGAGATGCTATTATTTTAGCATTGTGTTTGTAATGCCTGGAGGAGCTTTGTGCCAACACCTCTATTGCTGTATTGTAACCTGCCCCACCTACTGTGTGTTTTATAACTTGGCTCTAAAATGCTCCTCCGAGTTGAAACTTGTCATGGAAAACCTCAGCTCAGAATTTTTATTTTGTATTTTTTATTTCTAATTCAGGAATATCAAGCAGTTTGCTTGTGGGATGGATGTGGTGTCTATGACTTTGTGACCGATATGCATTCACTAAATGCAGAATCTAAACGAAATAAAAGGAAACTTCTAGTCACCACGGTTGTTACAGAAAATACAAAAATATAAAAAGATGTGTTTCAATTTGCAACAGGATAAAACCACTGAAAAAGTCTGAATGTGCCACCAACAATTTATTTGAGCCCCTGGGCAGTGGGTTTAGAAGGCAGATATCATTTAAATGGTGTAAGAAGTTATTTTGTTTAGTTTTGGGTTTATTTCTATGAAGCTAGAACTGAATCTCAGAAGGGAATGCATAGAGAAAGCAGAAATCTGAGTCTGGAATAAGAGGAGAAAGAGAAATCATGGAGGAAGCGGAGAGAAATGGGGGAAAACCTGCATTATTTCATTTTATCCTTTCCTGCCAAATGATGTGTTTGCTCTAGCTGTAGCTTACTGTGTGCTTTGGGAATTGTCCTTTTTACAGCTGTAGTCTGTGGCTGGGCGGGGAGGCCTGTGATAGGAGTGTGAGTGAGGACTCTTGCACTGTCCTGTATTGTGGCTTTAGGCCCGGGGGTGGTAGATGCAGCGCTGGCACTTCTCTGGCATACAGAAATAGTCTCTTCCTTTCTGCAATTGCAGTTGTACAACACAGAAAAATAATGTCAAAGCAGGGTTGGCTCATGGCCATGGTTATGACCTACTCGCCTTGCATCCCCATGCAGAGAAAGGTCTGAACTCAGGCGTCTAGCTGGAATGTTGTTCCCTAAATCCTAGTGCCCCATGTTTATACACAAAAATTTGCATATGGGCATGCATATTGGATATTCAAGATCTAGGAATACCCAGATACAAATTTGAATCTGTTACGGAAATAAAAAGCTAAATGAGCTTGATTGCTTGTTTTTGGTCCTGTTTCAACTGTAAACAATGGAATATGTTTGTTTTGAGACCTAACTTCAGTTCTGCTCTGAGTTTTATAAATGAATTAGTTGACTCAATGTCTGAAATTTAAGCTAATCATAACTCCCCTGCAAGCTCTGCTTTCCTGTGAGGTACCTGAATGATGCTTTTAAAAGTTTTGACAGGCACTTTTTCATTTGGCACATCTTTATGTTCTGTTTTTATGTGTGGTTTTCATCTGTGTTCTAGAACATACAGATTGAAATTGGTTATTTCATAGCTCCTGTAATTCCCAAGTTAATATTTTATTTGTATTGTTGCACGAAGACTTGACCTCATTCTCTCCTTCATTCTCTCCTTGTAAGTGCAGTGTGAACCAGAAGTTACTCCCTATGTTTATCTCTTGACAGTATCTGTGACCAAGTCCAGCATCGTCTAGGGAAGCTCATGCTTTCACACTGTGCAGCTCTCTGCAAACTTGGTTTTTAACACAAAGCAAAGGAGAAAACACAGGATAGTCCACAGAAAAATGCTGGTACAGTGGCCAACAATTATTATTATTTTTTTATGGGTGTTAATTAGTGTGAGGATATAGTTTCTAGAACATACGTTCTGCATGGTTCATGTATGGCATAAGTAGTCAAGTCATTCAACGGGTCAATTTTTGTTTCCTTGCATCAGGCAACTTTATATCTAGCTACTCTGTAAGTGTGTCGTAGAAATGGAAAACAGGCTTCTTATTTTGAGAAGAGCACAGGTATCTATTACTAGCATGCCCCCCCCCCCCCCCCCCCCCCCCCCCCCCATACACACCTTATTGGCCAAATCTACATCCATGGCAAAAGCAGAGCCCTGTTGTCTTCAGAAGTAGTGTAAATGTGCTGTGCTGTGGCATCAGCAGTCTATTTGATTTCCTGAATATTTAAAAGCCAAATAAATCTCTAATACCTAAATAGCTGTTGCCTATATACATTGTTTTATAGATCTGAATGAGTGGATGTATCCACTGAAGTGTTGAGAGGACCTGGGGTAGTCAGTCCCGTTTTAAAGAAAAAGGCACAAGGGCACGAAAGGTATTAACACCTTTTGCAAGAGTTCAGTATGGCATGGGATCTTGTTGTAAGTGGTGATGTAAAGGAACAAAGCGCACTATGTAGAATGATTTTTTTTTGCCTTGAATCATGCATTTTCCCTTTCTCTTATTCTCTTCCTTCCCAACTTTAAAATGCTGTAAATGCTTCAGAGAGTCATTGGAAAAAAATCTGGGGGGCTTAAATTGTCTTCAGGTTGCAAAACCTTACACAGTTATTTACGCTTTTGAGGTGCCCTTTTCACCCTTTCCTTGTATTGCTAGCACTGAGGTTGCTCTGAACATGTGGTGGATTAGTATGAGTTCATACTGTGTGCTTTTGTCTGCTAGAATAACATGTTATTCTACTTATCAGAAGGGAGGAGTTAGATTAGCTATGATAACTAATGCATCTGATCCTGTTAGAGTAATTAGTTGTCTGTCTTCTGGTGCTCTGTTCAGTATTTGTCAATGATTCAGGCATCTCTCCCAGTTTCTTGGGTCCCAATGAAAAGTAAGAACAAGAAAAGTGTAGTATTTTGTCCCTAGTATCCTTTCAGTCTCCAGTGTTTTCAGCTTATTTTTGTTTTTTAAATCTGTTATAATTTGTCTAGCTAGTAGAATATAACAATCCCTTTTCATGTACCTGTGCACTCTCCCCTATAACCCACATAAACCTTTTGTGCACACACTATCCTTTGGCAAGGGATTTCAGAAATCTATTATCTGTTGCTTAAGGAACCCCTTCCTTATGTTTCTTTAATGTGACTCATACTGGAACAGAAATAAACTGTCAATCTTGTTCTATTGGGCTTGTGATTTTTGTGGATCCTCCATCACTGTAGGTTATCTTTGTTCCATGGTGAAACACCTCCAGGCTACACATTTGCTTCTCTGTTTCATCTTGTTGCTCTTTCATGAACATTTTCTGGTTCTTATATAGTGGGGACCAGAAGGGCTCATGATACAGTTTTTTTTTTTTTTTTTTTTTAATTTTAAATTTACAGTTTAAAGCATAATAGTTAGGTTTGTTCTCCGTTCTTTTACTAGAAAGTCCTAATGTTTAATTTGATATATTTATCAAAGCCTTGAGATAAGGCCTTTAAAACTTCAGCTGATGTTTTGATTAAACATGATTCAGTGAACTTTTCTTGCCAGTGGGTCTGCAGATTTTTTTAAATGCAAATTACTTTTTACTATTATTTATATTCTTTGTGCTATTTTATTGCCTAGACACCTAGTCTTTCTGCTGCTACTCACTTTGCTCTTACTGCCAGCAATTTTGTCATCTTATTGCTCACTGCTTTTTCCAAGTCATCTACAAATAGATTGTAGGAACTGGACTGTTCAGTTCAAACAGACCTCTGGCTGCTTGTGTGCTCTTTTTCTTGCCTTCAGTCAATATTTTTTTTTTTCCATTTGATAAATCCCTTTAGAAAACTTTGGAGAAGATCTTGTTAAATGTCTTTGTAAGGTCAAATAGGTTGACTCACCCTTAGGTGTAGATTTGTTGAGTTTTTCATTAGTTGTGTGTTTGCCCCTTTGGCCACCTTCAGTAAGTTTGTAAGGCAGTCTCTCTTTAGAAACTATATAAGCTTTTACAGAATGAAGAGAGTTAGTGGACGCTTAAATCCAATCCTTCTCTGTAAATTCTTTTCTTTATATTCTTTGTCCCATGCTAATACATGCCCAAACATTGACTCTGCCTAATACAAATAACTGCAGATCTTTATTTACCATTCTGACCTCACACTTGTTGTTTTTACTTTTAGGGTTCTGTTCACATTCCCATTCCCCCTTTTCCCACTTAGGCATTTTCAAGAGTAGTTTAAGAAACTGGAATATATAGAGTATCATTTTCGACAAGGGCAAAAATGACAAAAATAAAGCACTGGAGGCTTGATGGCTTGCCAAAATCTGAGCAGAAAATGTACTGGAATCATTCATGCAATATGCAGAAACAAACATTCTCATCCTGTTTTTCTTGCCATCTTCAGCACCAGAAAATTTTATGCTAACGTTGTAGCTCATTACCAAAACCAATTACTTGTCCCATTTGTGTAATGTGCTGATGAAGTTATCTAGTGTTGAGTGTTACTTAAGCATCTTTAAGAGGAAACAGTTGAAGACTGCAAATGCATGAATGCCTTCACAAAGCAGTTCTGAAACTTCTCTGTAAAATAAAATCTCCTTTTTGGGTTCTTAGAGAATTCTCTCTCCTTTTTTCCTCCCCCCTGTGTTCTCCCTCACTGTGCTTATTTTACCATTTTCAAAGCTCATTCTTTAGGAACGCCAAGCAGCATTCACACCAGTATGTGAATTTTGATAGAGGGACACTTTACAAATTGCTAGACTGCCAGTTGTATCTAGCCATTGAAACAATTTTTCTTGAACAACTGCAGTGATCATAGTCCTTTGGAAATCAGATTACTATTTTGTTTATGCAAGGAAGTGAGTATTTTTCATTTAATTAAACTACCAGGAGTGATAGAAGGAGAACAAGGGTAGATCAGTAATTCTGGTTGCTTTCTGTTGTAGAAGTCCGGTAGAACTTTTTGAAAATGTAGTTTACTGTATCAACTGGTGTGCAGGAGCTAAAGCTGATTAGGTGAGGATTTATTTTTCAGAACTAGGACGCTACAACAGCAGTTATAAAAGTGGTCAGGATTGGCACGTGACTATAATAGCCCAAACCTTTATTAACAAAAGATACGCTGTAGATTTCACAGCTTGAAGCTTTTCTTGAAGGAAGGCAAGGAAAAAAGGCAAACATATGAAGAGAAGAATATGAAATTATTCATTTTTTCTTTCATTTTGTCTTTAACAAAAAAGCATTAGTTATAAGACAACCCTTAGTAGAACAAAGCAGTAGAAGTGAAAGCTAGAATAAGGAAAGAGTTGTTTTCTAGTAGTAGGAGTTTGTTGTTGTTGTGTTGTCTTTTGGTGGTGGTTGTTTTTAAGGAGCTGTGTGGGAGATATGGAGGGGAAGTAAGGCAGGCCTGTGGAACTGTTATTTACAAAAGGATACTGGAACAAATTATTGCTCTGCATTTGCAAAGTAGCAGTTTTGAAAATAGTGGAAATAGCTGACACTGTTTCCGCCCACCCTGCCATAGTGTATAATGGACAAAGTGAAGCTGTTGTGAAATATTTTAAATTTAACAATCCTATTCTTATACGACCATATTCTTCTAACCAAATTAAGGAAATACGGATGCTATTGTCTGCATCTGTTGGGGGAGGTGTGAGGTGGCATCCCTAAAACAGCTTTTAGTGTTTAAGCTCTCAGCCTAAGACAGTATGTTAGGTGAGGCCTTTTAGGGCCATATTCTGAACTCTGATTAATTAAAGATCTAGGTGGTTGGAACAGAGAAGATATGAGCTAACTAGATGGCATCATTTGGGAGAAATGGCAGCTCTTGGAAGGCTAAACTCAGAATTGTTAGTCTTGAAAAACCAGAGCAGAAGTCTGAAATGAGATGGAACTCTAACAGAGATGCACAACTATTTCTGCTTAGGATGAGAGGAGTGAAAGGAGAAATAGGAGACTAGCTTTCCCAATAACAGCAATATGAAACAGAACTTCAGAAGAGGATCTGTGGTTTATGTTTGATATTAAGTGTGAGTTAACAATAAGGGCTGTGGCAACATGACAAATACACATGATGAAAAATAACAGGGTACCATATGTGAGTTGAGGAATTGATTATCTGTCTTAGTGCTGGCTACGAAGTCTCAGCTGGAACCAGTATTATAAGAGGTGTAGACCAATTGCCAAGAGTCTAGAGATGAAGATTAGTAATGAACACACTGGAAAACATGAGCAATGAGGAAGGACTGAGGCCTAGAAAAGATCAAGACTAAACAAATTGTCAAGGATGGATTACCATTGTGCTTAAGTGAAAGAGCAGAGGTAGGTGGTTTCTCTGTGTTTTTGTAGCTCTGCATTTCAATAATGATAGCTTTTGGACTTGTGACTTGCAGGAGCTGCTTGAGCAGAACAACAGGCTCCATACAAGAAGAAAGAAGAGAAGCAGGGACAAAAAGAAAGTAGGCAACACTGATTTTATTGCATAACCTTGAATAAGAAGTAGGAATGAGACCAATTTTACTTCAGGCACAAAAAGAGTCTCTTTTTGTGCTCCAAATCCCGTAAATAAGGGATGATAAGTGTCTGTTAGGTCTTGCAGTTGATGTAAAAATGGCAACTTGAAAACACAGACACACTGTGCAGGACCTTTCCCTTCTTCCTCAGCCCCCCATTTAAAACTAGACGTTACTGTTATTTTCTTCTTCCACCATCAACCATCCTCTCTGCTGCACACAGTAATTCTGGAAAGTCCTGCGTACAGGATGTAATTCCAGATGGTCCCATGCAAACAGTCTGTTCAAATGGGTGAATTTCTAGAGTTGAAATAAAAATGTGAAGCAAACACTCACAAGTATATTACACTTGCATCTCCTCAATTGCATTTTTGGTCTTTGTCCTTTTAAATAATATGCAGATTCTTTTGGTAGCACCACATAGTAAGGAATAAACTTGGCCCCACTGTAATAAATATCAGGTTCTTCCATAATTGTTTCTAATAAAATTTAAAGATGACAGTTCTAAAAATGAGACTTCTAAATCGCAGAACACCACACACTATTTATAGATGTATGTGAAACTGAGGATGAGGCATTTTTTGTCTTAACTTGAAATACGAAACTCCTACTGTTCCTCTTCATCCCTATATATCTTTGTGTAAATAGAAATAACGCAAGATACAGAAATATTTCAGAATTTCTCTACATAAGTATGTGAAAATCTTAGTAAACTTAATATTCTGAGACCAAGTGGACTATTTTTGCAGGTGGAGGTTGAGATTTCCTGAGATGTTTCTGGAATGTCGCTTTGCGGAGGCCTAACTCAGACTAAATACCACATCCGTGAGCTACGGCAGAAGTCAAGTGTAGCTCTCGTTCCCAAGGTGTGAGCGGTTGAGAGTTTCTTGAGAATTTTTATGTTTGCAAACTGTTATGGAAAACAGTTGTACTCATAGGAGGGGGAAGGGAGGAAAAAGGGAAATGTTTTTGCCGAAGGACTGAAAGATAAATGGGATAAATGGATAATGGGTAGAGCCCCAAATCCATGATACAGGCTGTTGTGGGTCTTGTATATACTCGCTTTCCCTGATACATCTGCAGTAGTCATCTTAAAGCAGGTGAACTTTCAATATCAATACGCTGAGACTTGAGCATAACATCTAAATGTAGGCAAGGTCTGTGCCTGTAATGGTGTTGGCAAGTACAAATAAGATCTATCAGATGCAATGGGAGTTCTTCAAACCAACAACCAGAAAACTGCAAATCGGAGGAGACTAATTAGGAATATTTGATGAAACAATTTAACACTTGGACAAGGTAACCTACTTGTTTTACTGAGCAAAAGTGGTGAAACAGCCACAGCTTTAACTGCAGGCCAGAAATTGATGGGAAACAAATCAGGAAAACTTCTGAGTTGTTTTGATGGCCTACAGAAGATCTCCTCAACCTTCTAGTGAATGGTGGAGCAAATATTTTGGAGCTCTACTTAATGAAACTTGCCAATGAAAAGCAAGCGCTCAGAAATTAGCAGAAGAAGCCTTATTCCTGACCTATGTCTTTGCTTTAATGTAAATTCTTAATCTAGTTCTGTTACTGTAATTCTTAAGTAGTAGAGGTGAGAAAATACATAGCAACACTAAATTCCAGAGGAAAAAAGGACTGTAAAGGACTGTATTTTGAGTAATCATGCTCTTAAAAGTGTGTGTATGTGTCTGTGTGTGTGTCTGAAGAAGAATAGAAGCTAATGCCTTGGTGGTGGCTAAAATAAAATTGTTTTGCTATCCAGCACTAATTCTCTTGTCTGGCATAATCTTGAAAGCAGTGTTCCCTGATCATTTTGTCTTGGATTTTCTAAGATTCAGGGTTCCCTTGTTAGTGCATAGAATAAGCATTAAAATGTTCGCAAACATAAAATATCAATGTGCTTAGGTAACAAAATTTGTTATTTGTGTAACCTAAATGACCACTATTTGTGCCTCTAACATGTTCATGTTTGCCTTTCTTTTATTTTGTTTTCCACTGTCTTCAGTGTGCGAGTCAGTATTAGATTAGGTGTTTGCTCTGTTTTAGGCCTTTCTGGGCATACAGTGAAAAAGTTGAATGCAACTTTTATATGTATTTACCTGAGTTTTCTTGAAAGATTTACTCAGAGGTATTTTAAGTAGAAAGTTTTTCACTTATTGATGGGAATGAATGTAATACGACTTTTAAATAGGTGTTAAAACCAGTTGAGGAACGTGGGGAATTCATCTGTTGCATCTAGGAAGTTAGAGATGCTAACTGGATGTTCTTGAAAGATTCAAGATCACTTATCTCTACATGCTGGGTGAGAATTACCTCATAAATAAAAGGCTCATGGATTATCACTTTATAGAAGACTGAATATAGTCCTTCCAAAATCTTATATTCTGAAGTCTTCAGCCATTTGGAATTCTTACTTATTTTTAGAGAATGTTTTGGCTTTTTGTCATAGAAACAATTTCCTGTCTTACCCGCTGCCGTTTGTACATGTGCATCCATAAGCATGGATGGCGGAGCATTTGGACAGGGGAACGTGAGGAAATTCCTTAACCATTTCAAAGCCCTCTCTCAGTGTAAGTGTGCAAGCTTTGCTCTACTGGGATTGCTTTCCTAGAACTGGAACCACTCTAAGGGCTGCAGTAAACAGGAACAACTAAGTGCAGCTTTAGCAAGAACTGTGCTCAAGTTCAGTGCTCAAGTTAAGATTGTGCTTCACTACAGAAGTTTCTTTCAGATGTTTCAAAATCCTTTGGTTTAGGTTCTAAGAAGAACTTGAGGGCCTGTTACAAATTAAATACAGGATATATTTTGCCCTAGGAATTGCATTATGAAATTTTGGGGTCTGTGAAAAGTATTTAAAATGACATTTGAATTTTTATAGGGTGTTGATTGTAAGTTCTCTCTGTGACACTGCTCAATAGTGTTGGCTTACAAAGTTCTCTTTGGCAATGTATTTCTGGTGAATTTCTCTTCTGAATTTTTTAGGCATAGTTGGTTTGCATTTGTACTCCTGAAGGCTTTTTTCTTTTTACAATTACCTCTTGTCTCTCTGGATACCGGCCACTTTGCTTCCACTTACATACTAGACCGATACAGGGGGGTTTGTTTGAACGCTGGGCATCCTGTATTTTGGGCCTGATTCTCCAAACTGGCATTAAGTCTGTCTATGCAAGTCTATTCCTCTAAAAGTGAAAAATGAAACTGTCCTTGTCTGTCATGTAATGAAACATTTTTTTTTTTTTTTTCCCTGCCTGGATAGCGTGTTTGCCCTCTCTTCGTAAATAGCTGCTGTGTTAATGGCTGCCTAAAATTCACATGTTCTTTCTAATGATGGGGTAATTCTCCCTTCTGCTCCTATGGTTTGCAATCCAAATGCTGGTTTAAAACCATACTAAGCTCACTAGAGTTTACATTAAACTGGAGGGTTCCTTATTTAGATGTTAACACGCAGCATATGGCTGAAGATTTGTCTTGATCCAATTCTGTTTGGGTATTGAAATTTATTCAGTATGTGACTGCAGTTCATAATGCTTTTATTTAGGTTTTAAAAATCCTCTATATAAACAGATTGTTGTTTACTCTTAAAAAGCATTTCAAGCATGTTAGGTGAGACTGTTTTGTTGACCTGTATTCATCTGGCTCATTATGGTTCTCGTAACAGTATATCAGACATCAATTAAATCGGCAAGTGTGCCTGCAGCATTTTAGTTTGAAAACATGTTAAGTGCTGTATGAGCTGTGGGTCTTCCATAAATAGTGGAATTAATAAAACTACAAAGAACTCTTTTAATTGTAGGTAAGAAATTGCCTTGAGGTTATTTAGTCTCCCCTCTTCCCCATCTCCCCCTACCTCTTATCTCTGTGACTCACACTTCTATAAAACTTAGATTCCTTTTATTTGTTCTTTTGAATATAAGCATGCATACAAGTGCTTAATTTGTTAAAAGCCCTTGAAGTTCATACTGTTTGCTCAAAACTAGGAAACCAGCTGAAAAGAAATAGAAGAATGAAATTCAAGTCCAGCAGTGATGATGCTTCAATGCTCATGTTTGATTGCTCTTAGAATACCTAGTGACTTGCGTATTGTGATTTATGACTGAAATCCTCAAACCTGTGGTTTTCTAGGACAAGACACTAATGTATGTAAATACAGAGATGCTTGAGAGAGAAGAAAATGCAGCAAATGTAGCTAGGTTTATAACTCACTTTAGCCAAAAGATGTGATCTGGATTGCAAAACCATGACCTTGGGCTGGGGAGGAATATGCTTACTACTTAGCAGTAGCATTGGTCTGATTTCAAGAAATTAAGAAATTGGTATCATATGTGCCACAGATCACTTTCAGAAGACTTGGGAACAGAGCAGCAAAGATCCCTTCTTAAAACAGAAATGGGGAGATGCCACTCGGAGGTGGATGGTGCTAGGTAGGGTTGAAGCCTGCCAAGGGCTGTAGCAGGGGAACACAACTACCAGGCTGTAAAACTGTAATCTGCGTTATGGAGGTGACAATATAAAGTCCATGGAGAAAAACACAAGGCAACTTTTCTGTTAAGCCCAAGAGGAACCTGAAACCCTGTGTGTCCAGGGCAGTGAGATAAGAGCTGTCCTTCACAGCTGTGCACAAATGTTGCTGACCCGAGTGAGCAATAGCACTTTCTGAAGCTCACATTCTTCCTTTTCCTTGCTAGCATTGCTCCAAAGTTGTCTTTGTACAATGGATTTTGGTACTTGCATGGCTAACACATTGGTTTCTAATGGTGATATAGGGGGGAGAGCCAAATGCTAAGTGCAAGCTGGAGTTGAGTTTTCAGAAAGCTTTTCTACATAATGAGTGCAGTGTGTTTGCTACCAGTCCCTCATGGATGGTTACACCTGGATAATATATGCACGCTGGTGTGTTTACCAGCTGGTGTTGATCAACCTATTTGCCACCCAAATCTGTGGGAACATCTGATAGTATGATTCTATCTGTGCATGAGTGAGGTAACCAACCTGCATAACACATTTTCTTTTGGGAGAAATGCATGTTACAGAAGATAAGAGGCTAGTTCAAATTAAAAAAAAAAAAAAAAAAAAAAAACAAAAGTTGAAATTAAATGCTAGTTAAAATTCTTCCTTGTGGACATGGAAAATGGCTGCAACTTTCCCTTTGTGCAACTCTAGCTTACTGGATAAGATTTCTTTTTCCCTCCAATCCTTTTCAAAGCAAGATTTAAATAACTAAAACTTGTCTTTCTACACTGAAACAAATCTGTTTTCCTTTTGTTTGCTTGTTTTCTGAAAGTGATTAAAGGACGCATTAAATGACACAATTGAGAAGGTGAACGCATCAGAATGCACTCTAACCAGGAGGAAGATGCAAAGCCAGGCGTTATTATCTATATCATGCTATAACAAAAGGGAGAGATCTTCTTGTAGAGACAATGCAAACACAAACAGTGTTAACCTGCCTTCATATAGAGAGTTTTTGAGCTTATGCCTGTAGTAGGGTTCAACATAAGAAACAAAATCTATCTTGAAGATTTTGCCCTAGATATTTTTCAGAAGTAAGGATATACATGAATATATTTGTAATGCAGTTCTGGAACAGTAAGCAGACAATAGAGGTGAAATTTAGCCTAGTTACACACTTGGGTGTCTGGACCAGACATCTGTTTCAGCGAAGCTCCAAGTGGCGTTGGCCATGACCGAGCCTTCAGCAGCTGTTACTGGAGCAGACTGAACGTTGCTTTAGCTCATACTAATTGCTTCAGCATAAAAACCTTGAAAACACGGGCAAAGATTTGAAAATCTAAGAGGCACGTTAACCAAGTTCTTCCTGTGTCTTCCTCTGCAATTTTTGTAAGGCAAACCAAGTCTAGTCATTCTTTTTGACTGGAGTTTAATCTTTGCGGTCTTCTCAGGACAACACAAACTCACTTCTGTGGTCAGGCTGCACTAGCAATACAGTGAAAAACCTGCTCTGAGGTACTTGAACATCTGACACTTTTTTAATTGGGAGTTTCTTTTTCCTGCAGCAAGTGTTTTGGTGATAACAAGATGTAAATAAAACACTTTTTTAATCCAAAATCAGAATTTCATATTTGCTTGCTTTTGCTGAAAAACATAAGCTTTGATCAGAAAAGCCAACAATGACTCCTATGTGTTGCAATTGGGACGTTTGATGTGCTTATTCTTTTATGCTTGCTCATAATCCCTAGCTGCGTTAAGTCACTTAAAATGAAAAACAGTCATTCCAGTCCGCAGAATAGATTGTAGTAGATGCATTCCCCTGTAGGAAACTGATTTGGTATCACCCAGAAAGAACTTCCCTTGAGCATTATGATAAAGTCTTAAACATCTAAGTGTTGGAGTTGGAATAAATGCATTTTTTTTCCCCCCTGCATACTTTGCATGATTTTGGGGGCAGGCAGAGGAGTGTGAGGAGGTAGCACTGAAAAACTTTTGTCAAGATCTAGGTTTGGTGTAATTAGTCTAATTGCCTTTCCTTAGGTCCTCCGGTAGTATAAGTATGCAAAGACTTTGTGAAAGGCTACCCAGCCGGACTGCACCCTTGCTTTGATAGGTTTATCAAAGGATAAGTTGAAAAGTAAGTGTTGTTGCACTTTTTTGAAGCAGAGATAGCCTCATAATTGAAGACTTTGCCTTATTACTTGCAGAAGCTGTTGGTGATATAAGCATAGTACATTGGGCTAACTAGGCAGTAGTCTTTGGACAGAAGAATGATGACTTTTTGAGTGCTTGAAGTGTTGGATGAGTGAAAAAATTGTCTTGGAGAAGCAGAAAGAGAGATTTCTTTGGCTCAAGGAAGCACAGTCTTTTGTCTACTGACCAATTAAAGTCTCATGTGTTTTGAGAATAATAGTTAAATGTGGATTTTAATTGCATAAGGAAGGGACCTCATATCTATGTCAAGTGTGTGAATTAAGATACACCTAATGGTCTAGGTATATTAAAAGCAGCACCTGGTCTGAAAGAAAACATTAACATAACCAGTAAATTATCTCTCCAAATTTATGTCTAAGTATATCTAAATATAACACCAGCACATACCCTAAATAAGACCTGAAATTCCTTTGCTTTTCTCTGTCTCAAGAAGTAACTTATGCAAAGCTATTGGTGTAACTGGCCTCTCTTGAAACAGTAGTTAGTGCTTAGCAGCAGAAAGTGATTTGTTTTCTGCTATAGAGCAAATTAACTATTTTACCTATATTTACTAAGTGACTATAATTATTTAACTATAACTTGATATTTATTAAAATACTAAGTCAATGAATCACAATCAAATTTCAGATCCTTACAAGGTAATGTAATTAGAAGAGGGAAAGCTGAAAATTCTGTGGAGATCATCAACATGTTTAGATTTTTTGGGGCTAATGATTTGGTAAAGCTTTGCTAAAGGATAAAGAGATGACCTTAAGCAAGGTGTAAGCAGCAGGGATATTTTATCCTAAACATAGCCCTATTTTATCATGAACAAAGAGCTTAATCAGAGTTGGAGGTTCTAGGATAAGGCAACAAGGCAGAAATGGCACATAGAGGACAGGCATTGCAGTATCTTGAAATTTAGGAGTAACAGAAGAGAATCATTTGTTCTGGCAATGCTATTAAAAGAAAAAAAAAACAAGTAGAAATGTGAGAAAGAAAAGATTTCATAAAGGAAGCTAAGAGAGCACTAAAATATGCAAAACAGATTGAGTTAGTTCCTTCTTCAGGAATCTCTTCTACCTGTATTAAGAATGAATCAATATTTTTGCTTAAAACTCTGCTGAGATAAATTTTGGCTGGAATGGAGCAATTACTTTTTGCAAGGGAGGAGGGAACAGATGGACCCAGAGAGTGTCTCATCTTTCATGCCTGTACAGCATCTTTTTTTATTTTTGTTTGTTGAAGGCATTAAAAAAAAAAAAAAAACCTCTGGCAGTTTCTCCATTTCCTTTGGCTTTCAAGTCTATAGACATATTCAAACTGCAAGAGGGGACGGGGAACCCAGCCAGGTGGAAAGTCTATTCATCACCTAGTCAGTGGTGAAAAATATTGAATGATCAAATGAAAGTGTCTTAAAATAACATGAACACAGAGACAGAAAAATCTGCCAAAGGAAGGAATTTGTGTTAAAGAAAACTTACAGTTTCTCTGTCCAGTCCCAATAAGCCTGCAAGATTCAGTAGAAGGCAGTATATGTATGACCCACAGCTATATTTTTTTATTACTTTTTATAGTTGTTAGATGTTTTTAATGAATTTTATCTGAAAATTATGTAAATATGAATTATGAAAAAACCTTTTTGTGTATGTATGTTTGTGTGTATGCAGGTATAATACAGGTCAAAGTTTCCAAGTCCCATATGCAGGGAGAAAAGTTTTTTGCTTTCATTCTTATAAATAAAAATAATTTCTGTAAATTACTGAATAAGATATGAGTCCTGTCAACTTCAGGAGCCAAAAAAACAGTGGGAAAAGTTTCTCTTTGAAATAAAGAAACTTCAGATCCCAAGTGGAAATTGCAAGTCATGTGTCAACTAAGAAGCTTCATCAATCTGCAGGAATAAAGGGAATATGGTCAGACTTATTGTGGATCTTGTTTCTTCCCCCTGCCTACCCTTCCTCATAACCTGGAAAAGACCAATTGGGTTCTTACGTGTAATTTCCACGTAGGAATCTTCCTCAATCTTCCTTGTCTATTGTACATTCATGAACTGAAAAATAGTGCCTGCTAATAAAGACTTCTGTGTTTTAAACTATTCTGGGGTTTTGAAAAGTGTTCCAAACATATCTGCTAGAAACTTCTAATATTTTGCTGGCAGTTGATATGTTTAATTATTTTTATTCTATTTAACTAAATTGACATGGTAGGAAACCATGACTTATTTGATAAGTGCCAAAGGTTGGATCCAAGGTGCCTTAATCACTACGGGGCTAGGTACCAGCATTAGTTAAAAAAATGATTGATTTGTTTACAGAAATGTTTTTGCAAACATAAAACTCATAATAAATTTAGATAACGTTTCCATATGGCTAAATTAAAGGTGGCTTCAACAAATGCTGCTACATTCTGGGCAGTTGTCTTAGAGTGGAGATAACTGGCAAAGTTCTTTAGGAGATGGTGGGGTTTAATAATCCCTTCTCAGAGAAACAGGTATGTAGACACAGACAGGAAAATGCTGTTGTGAACATGTAAATGTTACCTAAATACTGTATTAGGATTTAAACTTAAGGCCCAGGGTTTAGTAAGAGCTTAACTTATTGTGTTGTGTAGGTACTTAAATGCAAAATATTGGTGATGGCTGAGTGGAAAAGAATAGATCTAAAGTCTTGAAATTAATGAAGAAGGAGTATTTCTGAATGACAGGTTTGGTTAGTGCATTCTGTCTGAAGTGAAACACTTGTGTGTGTATTTTTTCTTTTTAAAGTAAGAAGACACTTTGACCAAACTGTGTTGTCAAAATATTTGAAAAGTTTCTCCCTTCATTCCACCACTAACCCGCAAAAATCCAGAGTGAAAAGGGAGGATAAGCTGTAAAAGCTTTGAGGATCACTTAGAAGAACTCTTGTTCTCTGGCAGTTCTCAAAATAAATAAAATTGCATTTTAGCATCATTGTCTAATAGACTATGTACATACAGAAATAATGCCACATGTTTGCATTTGTTAGTTGTACAGATGCCATTCATCAGCCAATTCTATTTGCAAACAAATAGGAATAATAGATTTGAAAAATCCCAAGTGCTTAAATGAAAAACATATTTCTTTTGTCTAGCAGAGGGTGAATTTGGAGGTTTGTTTCCTATGTGTGTGAACTCTTGAGAGCATGAAATGAACTGGAGAAGGTTGTAAAATGCTGTCATGCATGGTCGCAAGATTCTTAAGCACTGCTGTGATAATGCAAATAAAAATTTACTAGCGATACTCTGATACTCTGACCTAACCAAGGTTGGATGGTTCAGGGTAAATCCAAATGAATGAGATTTAAACACTACTGCTAGTCCATTTTTGAACTTCAGGATCAGATCCATCACACCATAATTGGTTTATCCTCTTATGTCTGAGATGCTTTGCACCAAACTGTTTTTTTGTTCTGTAAAGCTTACTGAATAAAAGAAGTCTGGCAGATTTGTTGAACATAATGCAAACTAAACAATGTGTGTGGCTATAGATGCTGTGCTAGGGTTTGGGAAATCTTATGAGTTCTGTATGTTAAGCAGACTAATTGGCAAGTTACCCATAACTTGCTGGTACAAGGAGTATTCTGCAGAATTTGGGCAGCATATAACCATCAGCTCTTCAGATGAGCAAAGTACAACATTGGATAATTTCCAGCTGCAGAACTTATATGCAGAAAAGGCTTGGGAAGCTGGCCTTGGCAGTAGCTTGTTAGGATGGTGAATCAAAACAAGGATTCTGTAAATCTTAATGTGAAGAGCTGAAGGAGGATTAGGGGAGGACATAGTGATTCATGATTTCACACGTTGTTATTGTGTGCTTGGGGTTTTCAAATGCTTTGCATACTGTCTCAATTTGGACTATTGTTAGAGGGAAGACTATTCTTAACTTTGGTAATGGCAAACCAAGAAAAACGTAGCATTGTTTTCAAGAGAAAAACAGAAATGGAGCCCAGTGGTTGCACTTGACAAAAGAGGGTATGACTACTGTGCTTGCCAAGAGGTTTGAGTACACACAGACTTCCTGCGGGTGTCACAGCTCACCAAAATCACAGAATGGTTAAGGTTGGAAGGGACCTCTAGAGATCATCTAGTCCAATCCCCCTGCTCCAGCAGGGACACCTGGAGCACGTGGCACAGGGTGGCATCCAGGCAGGTTTGGAAGGTCTCCAGAGCAGGAGACTCCACAACCTCTCTGGGCAGCCTGTGCCAGGGCTCTGTCACCCTCACAATGAAATTCTTCACGTGGAGATGGAACTTCCTGTATTTCAACTCGTGCCCCTTACCCCTTGTCCGGTCACTGGCCACCACCAAGAAGAGTTTGGCCCCATCCTCCCTACATTCTCCCCTCAGGTACTTATTGATCAGATCTCCTCTCAGTCTTCTCTTCTCCAGGCTAAACAGCTCGCTTAGTCTTTCCTCATCAGATAGATGCTCCAGTCCCTTAATCGTCACGGTCACTCTATGCTAGACCCTTTCTAGAAGCTCCACGTCCCTCTTGTCCTGGGGAGCCCAGAACTGCCCACAATACTCCAGGTGTGGCCTCAGCAGAGCTGAGGAGAAGGGCAGGATCCCCTCCCTCAACCTGCTGGCAACACTTCTCATGCAACCAGGATCGCATTGGACTTCTTGGCCATGAAGGCACTTTGCTACCTCATGTTAACTTCTTGTCAACCAGGACTCCCAAATCCCTCTCTGTGGAGCTGCTTTCCAGCAGGTCAACCCCTAATGTGTACTGGTGTCTATCAGAAGTCATGAAGTTCAGCATTAACATTAGCTTTGTCCAATACCACAAGTGAAGGCAACTTTATTTCTGTTAGGATATTGTCTCCTATGCTAATCAAATCATGTGATAATTTTATTGATAACTTGAACAACGTTTTATAAGTGTTACATTGATGGCTTGTCTACTCCTGCATAATATACTTACATGTTGGTTGTATCCTTGTGTGTCCAAGGACCATCCAAGTCGAGCATTGTACACCAAGCCATGATCAATAATGTATGCCTCGAAGAGCAAAAATACAGAGCAGACGTATGGCAACACTTTATCTGACTGTCTTTTTAAAAGCAGTGATCTTTGGCTCAAACTTTTAAACCAGGAAGTCATTACTTTGTGTTGGCAATAGCCACTGAATTTTTTTTTTATTCTGTATGTTGGTTTTTGAACAAATGAAATTATTTATGATAAGGAGATCCACAGCTTAATTGTATGTTTTATGGAATAAGTATTTTTGTTTTCATTTTAGCCTGTCCACTGCTAGTTTTAGTTAATGTCCTGTCATTCTTATAATGGAAAAAACACAGTGAATAATTATTCTCTGTTAGGGTTGATTCAGCTAGTTAGTGTACATCTGTAGTAAGAGAGTACACCTCACAGCGTATCTTTGCTAGTTCTATTAGATCTTTTTTGAAATGCAGGAATCAAAAGCTATGTTTTTCTGGTGTAAGTGTAGAGTACTGTCACAAATAACGTATGCATACTCATTTTTAAACTATACTTCTTAAGTTGTGCTGTTTGTTTGTCCTCAAAGACGAAGTGTTCAAAAAGTATAGGTTTTCTTTATAAAGATACGATGCATAAGCAGCAGTGTTTTTGTAGTCCATTTTGTTACTGCTGTTGGTTCTACAAACTTTCTCCCCAGAAGCAGATCTCTGATTTTAGAGGATGTAGCTCAGAATTTAATCGGATTTGCAGCTGGAAAAGTACAGGCCAATCTTTTGCTGCTTTGTTGGGTGGCAGTGGATTTGTTTCCACCGAAGCTGATGAGCATTAGTAAATATTTCAAAATAAGGAAGACTGGATGTAAGCTTCACAAAGTCTTCCTAATAGAACCTTTTTGTTCTATAAAATTATCTTCTGTGTCCTTCTCTTTTCTCTTTAAGACAGTAGGTATCTCTTATGGTCAGGTAGGTTCTCACAGGAATATGTAGTCCCCCTCATACTCTTAGCACGAGTGCAGACAACTTTTAACAGAGATGGTGGTGAGCCTGGCAGTGTATGTGTTTGTAGTGTTTTTTTTTAATTTTATTTTTTTTATGTTTCTCTGCAGCCCTAGTTGTGCTACATTTTGGTAGCAAATAAGATTTTGCAAAAGATTAGTATGAACTTTATTTAACTATCTGAAAAATTAAATGATGTACTGGAAGCTGATGAAGTGGCCTCTCCTTTAATTAGCATAAAATATTAGGCGTCTCTAGAGAAGAGGTCATTCTGCACAAAGATGAGTGGTTAAGGTGGAAAGACTTCTTTAGGGGTTTTTATCTTTAATTTTATTTATTAGCTGCATTTAATAATTCTACTTCATGTGTTCATCTTAATTTCTTTATAGCTCATTTCTACTTTATCTCTTGCAGGGTATTCTTTAGTCTGTATTTTTATTTGATGATAGGTAGAAAGAGTAGCCGATACTTCTATGAGAACTTTATTTAAGCTTAGTGTAATTTATCTAAAATCTTTGTGATGCCATAGCTTCATTGCAATGGCTGCAGAAAAACCCCTCAGTGTTGTTTGTAGCTGGTATGATCTGTGATGTGTTTCAAGAAGCTCACTTTTTTAGAACTTCTCAGTGATTCTAATAGATTTCCTGTTAAATAAGGTTCACATAGACTAAGATCAAGGTCCATATAAAGCCAGTAACCTCTTCTTTTGAACAAGAGACATAACTAGTTTCTATTCTCTCCTAAATTTGAAAAATAGGGCTTGTGTTTCTAAAGAAATGATACACGAGCTGCAAGCTCAGAATAAGATGCTGTGATTTTTATATTTGCAGATATCCTGTTTTCCTCTTGGTTTACAAAGAAAACTCAGTGTTGCAGGAACTCCAGACTGGGATGTACTGGGCTAATACAAATTTAACTGAAGCCAAGAATGCACCGGTTTGGCTCTGGAGAGAGTAGTAGGCAGCCAAGGACATTTGGAAGGCCAAATTGAAACTAATACATTAAGCTTACTATATGGTACAAAATACAGTAATAATTGTATCTGGAAACTTTATTATGGCTACCTGGTCTTCATATCTTCTTCTGGCTGCTCTTTAGGTGTCAGAAAAGGGTGGCAGTAACTTAGTGTGACACAAAATATACATTCTGCTTTTCTAGAAAGGGTTTTAATTTCGTGTCATTGCTTCCCTGTTTTTCAGCCAGAATTGACTGTATGGCTCCGGTTTGCCCTGGTCAGGATGTGGGCAGAGCTAAATCCAACATACAGATTGACCTAAAAAAGTTATGTTGGCACTAAGAGAGAGTAAATAAGCAGTCTATTTGGCAACCTTGGTAGGAATTAGAAGCCCTTTTTTTTTTTTTTTTTTTTTTTTTTTTTTTTTTTTTTTTTTTTTTTTTTTTTTTTTTTTTTTTTTTTTTTTTTTTCTTTTTTTTTCTTTTTTAAAGTTGTTTATCTGCATTTGTAACAACGCAGCATACCTTGATTTCTTCAGAAGATGATTATTTCTGATATGACTGTTTTGGTCATACCTCACTTGTCATCAGCGCTGTTAGCCTCTCACCTTAAGGGCAACAAACTCTTCCTCTAAAAGGGGTGTGTATGGTGTGGTGTGTCCCCCCCCCCCAAAAAAAAAAAATGTAGCTAAAATGTCTGCATTAACACAGTCTGGCTTCAAAATTTCATCTGACTCTTTAAAGTTAAATTCTGTGAGATGCTAAAAATCTTACTTGCTGTCACTGTTGCATTCTAGAATACAAAAGATCTGCAAAGTCCATAAAGGTCCCCCAAAAGGTGTATATTTCATTTAATTGATGCTCCCTATTTGGATGAATGTACAGTCATTCAGAAATGAGTATTTAGCTTACTCTTGAATAAACCCACTTATATTTTCACCAAACTACTTATTTCACCTTGTTCAATTTCATTTTTTTTCTTTTTTCTGTTCTTTGTCTGAAAGACCCTTGTGTTCTTACTAATTTTTTTCTTCTTACATATTTTTTTCTCCTTATGCTTGCTTCTTGTCATGCCCAATCTAAAAACATCTGTCTTAAGTGTTGAAGTTTTGATAGCAAGTCTGCCTTTAATTTTTCTTTTTCGTAAAATGCCGCAACTTTTTTTTTTTTTTTTTTTTTTTTTTTATGTTTAGCATCCAAGAAAAGTTAAGATGTGTTGAAAGCTTTCGTGAGAAACTATTTTTTATGGAATATGATTTTTGATCAGGATTTTTTTTTTTTTAATATAAGGTTTCTACTTTGGAAAGTTAGCTTTTCATTGCAGATATGAAAGGGAGGAAAAAAAAACATTGCTTAATGTGGAGTTTGGAAGTCTCTTAGTTTGAAAAATGAAAATTTCCGTGTAGTTGTAACAATTACATGTGTAATGACCCTGCTGCTCTGCTGGCATGTACATTGCCAGCAAATCCTCCAAGGTGAAATGCCCCCAACGAAGAATGAGGGGTGTGCACAGCGATGTAGGAATTGTGCAGTCGTGACATGCGTTAACAAAACGTTTCTCACACCAATACAGCAAAAAGCCTACGGAAATTTTGTAAGTTGTTATGTGCTGGGAGGAAAGTCCCTTGCTATCAAAACAAGGTACCACTGGAGGAAGAAGAAAGCTAGTGTAGAGCACTCTAGTCAACGAGCTCTCCTTTCCTTTTCATTTCTTGCCAGTCCAACTATGTTGTGACCTGCCTAGAACCAAGGAAGACCAGGAAAAAGCTTGTTATGATAGGTCCAGTGTTACCACTTGAAAATAGATTATGCAGATGTGTAACCTCAAGCTCTTCACACAATTTGCAATGGTAAGGTGGGAAATTCAAGTTAGTACAGCTGCTCTTGAAGCTGCAACAGTTGTTATTAAGGGGGAAAAGAAAAAAACACAAACAAGCATCCATGGGAGGCTTGTGGAGGTATTTGCAATTTGTTTACTGAATACCGCATTTTTAAATCTGTTGTTCAAATCTAAAATATTGTTTAATCTACAAAGTTTGTTTTTTTCGAAGTTTCTTCATTGCTGATTTGTTGGGAACCAATAAGAATGATGCTCAGCGTTTCTGAAAATCCTATTATCAGTCTAGGGTTCTGTGTCTTCACAAGTCTCCTCTAACTCTGCTATAGGTCTCGAATACAGCTGCAAAATGTATTTCCCTGTGGACTTTGGGAAACCCGAAGTGCAGCCTTTGAACTTCACAAACCAGATTCAGTGTGTAATCAGAATATTTTTATAGGCTGTAGGAATTTTGAGCAGTGATGCTGATCCATGAAGAACCACAACAACATGCTGCAGTTGAACTACATTACTGTTCATGTCTTACTTGCTCCCTTGAGTTCACATGGAACTTCTGTGCATCTGCAGAACCCCAAAATATCTGTGAATTGGCCAGGAGTAACTGCATGGATTTCCACTAGAAATTCCAATAGGCATTAACCCTTATTAGCCATGCTCCCCCTTAATGGCAAAAATTAGGTGATGTGCAAGCATAGTTATAACTTGTAACTTCATGCATGTTTTGGTGATTCACATTACCAGTGAAATTGGGAGTAGAGCTGCTTCAGTCATAATTTGTGCCCGTCAGGATTTGCAGGTGTGTAATAAATGGCTGACTCCCAAACATTCAATGCAAATTGCCCCTGCTTTCTCAAGAGGATAATTATGGTTTAATGCAATCCCTTTAAGAAACACAAACAGCCTTATTTCCTATGCTTGTTAATTAGGCATTAATAAATAAATTGGAAAAAAAAAAAAAAAAAAAAGGGTACTGCCTTGCTTAAGAAGATGCCTATCTTGCCTAAAAGTGTCTATCTTAGCTTCAGTCTAGTTCTTGGGCCTGGACCTTGCAGGAATATGGGGCAACTCTCGGGATCAGTGTTTTGGCGCTCAGCGCAATGCCCTGCAGTAAGGGTTCACGTGTCGCTAAGCCCATCTCTGAATTAAGTTCTGCTCACATGAAAGTCAGTCAAGCAAATAGTTTCTGCCATTTGACAGTTTCTGCCATTTGACTTCTCACAGGCAGAGTTGAACTGTTTTTAATTAGTCCTCTTCCCTTTCAATCCATCTCCCCGCTAAGTCTCCTGGAGACCAGGCATGGTGCATGCTGTGTGTAACAGAGTTTTCCAAATAGTGCAGTATCAGATTGATTCCAGGCTTTTGTAGCTGTGTTGCAAACTCACTTTTCCCATGTACTGATTTGAAAGTACTCTATATACTTGTCGTCTTTGCTGCTTTCACCTTTTAAAATGAAAGCTCTTTGGAGATTTGCCATTTGCGTGGAAGGATGAGGAGTGAAGATTAACGCTGGAATATTGTTTGCTTTCATAATATGCAACAGAATGTAAACTTGCAATGCAAATTTTGTGGTGTTTGTTTCCAGAGCTCAAGTGAAGTCATTTTAAAAGGGTGTCTGTGTAGATCTGGCATGCCTGGATTTATTTAGCTCATGTAATTAGTTTAAACAGGAACTATATGGATAATCATTCTGTGATATTCAGTGATAAGGAATTCGAGTTGCACATGGCACAGTGTGTATCTATGCATGTATGCATAGAGAAGTGTGTGTATATTATCCGTAGATGTGGAATAAACTCTAGAGAACTGAACTAATAGGTACCAACTGTGAGATTGTTAAATGTGCACTTAACACATGTAAATGCTCTGGCAATCATACCAATTGCCACAGAGTAACGTGCAATGAGTAGAGAACTATCCTGTGGTAACTGCAACCCACAGGGCTTTGCTGAAACTTCCTAGTAGGAATTTGCTTTCATGTCAGAAAATTCTGTACTGTCAGAAATTCCTGAAATGTCAGTAGGAATGTAGCCCTTACTAAATCCTGGTATACTTCTTCCCCCTGCCTGCTTTTCTTTCTGTCTTCTTATCTCCTTTGGTTATGCATATGAGGAGCTGGGTGCACAGAAGTTGCGCAGGTTTGTGTGCTCACGGAGAATGTCTTGCTCATTGCTGTAGCTAAACGCATGGTTTTCAAAGCTAACATTTGTCCAAAATTGCTTTCTGTTCAAAGCAGAACTGGCCCTGTAAGAATCCCGTCAAGGGACTGACATACACAGAACCCTTTTAAAGCTTTGCATATAAATGAAGCATATAGTGTTTTTTCCTTCTATTTGGATTTTTCTGATTTTGTAGAATTCAGGCAACTATATGCTTAACTTCCTCTGAAAACTCCTGTAAGCAAAAAATATGAAAAGACCCTGCATTTGTAAGCAGAAAATAGATAGCAAGTGCTTGAAATTTTTCCTCCAAAAGCTGCAAATGGTGGGGGGGAAGTTTGCTTTCCTTTTTCCTAAGAAAAGTACTAAGAACTTAGAAAAAAATGTCTATTGCTTATATCTGGCTGTTTACATGTAGCTCCTGTCTTTAGGGGAAGTCTGTGTTAAATTGTTAACAACAATTTTTTGAAGTCAAATTGGAGTCTGTGAAATCACCCTGCAGGGTAGGGGAAGGGACTGGAGATGCCCCTCTCTCCCGTTCTTTGCAGACAGACTAGTAAATATTCCTGTTTTGAGCTATCCCAGTGCCTGCCCTAACAAGAGTAGGATGTGAAGGAGGACGAACATAGAGGAGCTTTCTCTTACATCTTTCCAAATAGGTCTGCACCCAAGTGAAGGCTTGTCTTTTCCAAAGTATTTTGCTTGTCTGTTTCAGTGGTTTCAGTCTCCTCTACTGGTCCAGACAGTTTTAAAATCTAAAGCCAGAAAGGGTACACACTGCCTTCCCTAATGGTATCTTAGCTTTGGTGCAAGCGAGTAAGATACAAGGATCACAGAATCATAGAATGCTTAAGGTTGGAAGGGACCTTGGGAGATCATCTAGTCCAAACCCCCTGCACACGCAGGATCACCTAGAGCGTGAGGCACAGGGTTGTGTCCAAGAGGGTTTGGAAGATCTCCGGAGAGAGGGCGATTCCAGAGCTTATCTTGGATCAAGCGTTTGTCAAATCAATATTTTCCTTTATTATTATTACTTATAATATGTCTAATCAAATGTATGGTCATACAAGTGGGGGGAGATTTTTTTCTTCTTTTTTTTTTTTTTTTTGCTTTCTGGCTCCTATTGAACTTTGTGCTGATGAAGGGTAAATGCACAATATTTAAGTTCTGTTTTGAGGTTTTAAGTCAATGTCTTATCGTATGCATTTTGGGGAATTTAGGCTATTCTTTTTTTTAATGACAAAAGAAAAGTTCATGTTCTTGCAGATGTTATGAAAGTGGCATGTGACTTTCTTTGTGCCTTTTCCTTGCAGTGCTATGCTTTAAAATTAGTATATTCTGCTTTGGTGATAACTGCAGTTCAGAAAAATGGCTCTGATTCTATCCATTTTTAGCAGCAGTCTGGTAAATAACATTGTCTGCCAAGGAGCTGGCTTAGGTGGACTTTTCAGAGCGGCTCCCTGGCACTCTGAAGAACTCCTTAAGCCTCAGTTATCTGTTGCTGACAGCTGAAAGAGGAAAAAAATTACTGCCCTCACATTCTTATTGAGGCTGTAATACTAAATCTTTCGCAGGTCTAATTAAGCATATCTGGGCTTGGAGACTCTGCTCTGGAACTTGGCTTAATGTGCTTTGGAGGAAGAAATGATGCTCTCACTTCTCGTGTATTTGGGCGCTCTAGTGGGGTTTTTGGTTTTGTTCCGTGGTGGGTGTGCAGGTGTTATGTGGTGTTTGCTTCCCCCTCCTTTGACCAAAGTTTTAGTAATAGGAGTTTGCTTAGCCCTCTGAAGAAAGTATGTAGCTGCTGCCTCTGGGTTAAGAGGCTCGAAGGAACCATATTGATCAGCTCCTCTAACTCCTTGTAGGACATGGGGCACAAAATATGGCTAAGCCTAGGGCCCACCAAGACCTTGTCTGGCTGAACACGAGCGAATGCCTTTTGTAAATATCTGTTCTTAAAAGAGCTTCGGAATTGACCTGGTATTGGTTTCAATAAGTGACTTTAACTCATCAGGATATGCTAGGTGCTGACCCAGCAGTCTCTGAGGGGAGCCATACAAGGGATGACATAGCAGAAGCAGGGAAGGAATGAATGTAATTATTAAACCAATCAAAAATTGCTGTTTCTAAGAAATCACATTTTAAATGTAGCAACCAACTCTTGCAGATCACAGAATCATTATGGTTGGAAAGACCTACAAGATCGAGTGCAACTGTAAACCCATCCCCACCGTGCCTGCTAAACCACTTCCCATAGTGCTTCATCTCCACGTTTCTTGAACACAGCCGGGGACGGTGACCCCACCACTTCCCTGGGCAGCCTGTTCCAACGTTTCTGCACTCTTTGTTTCTGCACTCTTTCTGTGTAGAAATGTTTCCTAATACCTAACCTGAACCTCCCCTGGTGCAGCTTGAGGCCATTTTCTCTATTACTTAGCAGACAATAAATGGTAATTATCTGTCCAAATCTAGAAATGTATGACTGCAAAAAGTTTAAGAACTCTATGGATGTGTGGTGTGTGTGTGGGGGTATATATGTGTGTGTATATATAGAGAGAGAGACAGTATGATATATGGGGCGGGTGCAGGGGGGGAAGAGAGATTGCGTTGTGTGTATTATATAAGCACGCAGAGATGGTGTCTGCCCGACACAGGACTATTTTTCTGTATGATTTTTTCCATGCACATTAATGACATGTGCAACATGGTATTGTACATGGAGAAAAAAAACTAATAACTGGTTATTTTGAAGTGGCTGTTTTGCTGAAAATTCTCTTGCCATGGGAATTGGATGTCATCGTGGAAAAGAGATTAGACTGCAGTGAGGCACTGCACAAAGCTTTATGTGTGGAAACTGTAGTGTTTAATGAATCATATAGTTTCATAATAGTATTGTGTGTGTATAGAAAGAGAACAAACCTCAAAGTATGGGAGATCCATAACTGCCATAGAGTGCAGTAAATATTTGCTGTCCATATAAACCTCAAGCTGGAACAAACCATTAAAACAACAGATGAGTCTTATTCAGCTATGATGCTTCTGACTGGCTGCTTAGGCAAAATTGAGCAACTGCAGCCAGATTGTATACAATATTCATGGAGTTATATTATCAGAGGCAAATACTACAAAGCTTCCTCCCCTACAAAATCTCTGGCCAGTCAGATGTCCTCCAAAATACCTTGCAAATTTCAACCAGTTGCTACAAGATTAGGAAAGCCTTGAGGCAGTGAACCAAGTGGTAAGTGAGCACCTTTTCCAGTTGGTTCACTCGAACCCTGTGTTTAGCTGCTAACTGCAATATCTGGAGAAGAGTATTGGGTTATCTGTTTTCTGTGATAGCTCAGCCATCATCATGAGGAGATTTAACAAGATAGGAAAAAAAATCATATTTGACTAGTATGCATGTATGCAAGGAATGCATTAAGTTTTGAGCAAGACTATTGCCTTTTGTCCCTTAATCAAAAATGTCTATATTGTTCTGGAAATTTCTTAATTGTTATAGCGTAAGTAATTCATAAAACCATTTTACACAGTGTTTACTGTATTCAGAAATTCAGCTGTAGTCCCTGAAGGTATTATATGAATTTCTCTAGGGGCTAAAAACACCTTGAAAGTTGCTAGGCTTTAGGGGCTTTGCTCAGGATATCCATAAAATTGAGAAGTTGCACAGAACCGAACTACAAAGATAAAAGCATAGTTCCCTAAACTCTGGAAAACCTCGTAAGGCAGTTGATGTTTGCCTAAGAGTCCTGTTTCAGCCAGTAGTGTTGTATCAGCTAAAATGTGCTGTGGGTTAGTAAGTTACACGTCTCTTCCAAAGGCAGCAAGGTAAAACATCTTCCTTTGAATAGTACCTTCTCCCTTTCACAAGATTACAATGATTTTTGTGTATTATTGCTCCAGAGTGTTAAGTCATGTCTCATGATTGTATTTCATGATAAAGAACATTCCCAGTAATCAATAATTCTCTAACTTGTGCACATCTTAGTAGTCCCTCAAGGGTGCATGGCCTCAAGAATGAAATGAGTGCCCCAGAATTGAACCTTGCTTTACCAAAGGCAATCCTTAATATGGTATATGTGAATTTAAAAATATTAGATAAGCTTGAATTTCCTTTAGGTGGCACGGTGACATTCTGTCCTGGGAAGGAGAATGAAACCTCTGTTGGTTTCAGTAAATAACCCAGTTTTATATGCTGGCCACAAATGAGAGTGTAGTATGAGGACTGCTTGAATTCTGTAAACTAGAAGGGACAACTCTGTTCTGAGTCATCTTTCTTTACTGACTTGAAATTGTCATAGACAATTTTAAGTAATCATGATAATAGTTTAGCTAAAATATTGGGATAGATGTAAGCCAAGTCCTGTAAGGCATCTCATTTCCTTTAGCTGTTGTCCTTTAGCTATTTGCGCACATTTTGTTCGCAAAGCTGCAAATAAATATGACTAGAGAAGCCTTTTTTATTATTTTTTATTTTAAATGTCTTTTTAAGGTCTTTTACTTGCATTGCAAAGAAAGTGGCTTGCTGCTTGTGTGTTTGAAGAGTGATATGCTGTTTGGAATCTGCCACTCAAAGAAAATATATGGTAACTTAGGGAAAGTGTAAATAAGACAGAAATCTTTCAACACAGAGATAAGTAAAAGCAGATGTAGAGAAGACCAGCAGTCAAGACTGAATTTACAAGCTGCTCATTACTGATGTACAGAAAACTGTCACGGGTTGAGCAGCATAGGCAAAATGCTTTGAGTCAATCTGGGCTTAATAGGATGCATGGAATACATTGCGCTGTTTCAGAGGATCCATGGCACCTATTACTGCCAGGCCCCTTCAGGATGGAAGGATCAGTAGCCCTGCAGGTATCTCCATAAACGGATTATGTTGGCTCATCACTGAGAAGTGGCATCTGCAGGTAGGGCCTTTCTGCTTGCTGTTTTATCATAGTGCCCTTGAAATGGTTTTCACGTGGACAGCAGTAGTTGGATAACAATTTTTTTGAATCCAGTGACTACACGGCCCCTTTTTTTTTTTTTTTTTCCTCCCTTCTCCAGTTGCTCTGTGTTTTTGTGCAGTCACTAAAGTAATGAAACCTGACCTAGAAGCTGTAGAAAAACAAAGCTGGAAGTGTTGTTAGATCCAATTCTTGACTGTTGTTTACAACATAAAATATACAGCTTGATGTAGCTCCTCCTTAAAAGTTGAATTTCTCTAGGCATGTTTTGGAAAGGTCTGAAGAAAGACAAATTCTTCCCTCAAACTTATTTCCTGAGCTTACAAATGGATAGTCTTTATCCATTCGTTCTTGTGCGAGTACTGTTCATCTTAGACTACTTTTTTTCCCTCAGTCTGGATTGTCCCTCTCTCCACAATGAATTTATAGCTAATAGTCATATTTCTTCCAAGTCTCTGTTTGGCCACCATTGTCACACCAAACTTGCTGAGCCTTTTGCATGAAACTCCCTTACTTCCTAAAGCATCCAGTCAAATATTTTTCTAAAATAGTCCTGTTCTGTAGTAATTGCTCTTGAACGTGATGGACTGTTATTTGGCTGCCTAGATGAGTCTTGTGGTTGCTTTGTAAACTAACAATTGAAAATTCTTGTTAATCTTGTTAATTAACATTGAAATTCTTGTTTCCTGTGACTGATGAAGATTTCCATACCTATCTTATCATAAACCATTACCTTTGCCTCTTTCTGATGTTGCAACTAATGCAATATAGAAATAGATGCTTTTAGATACAGATATTCTTCTGTAACTCCATGGCCTTGAATTGAGCCACTGGGCTTAATCTGTTAATCTTTATGACAATGAGTTTTCCACTATGAAACCATCACCTTCAACAGCACCTTTAAAATTACATCAACAGCATATTTCATTGATGCATCTCCAGGGTTTAGAGTCCTTAGAAAATTTGAAAGGTTGAGGAACTCTACCACTGATATCTTTCAATACTTTCTGGGTCCACTTGTTTTTTAGCCTTGTTCTTCAGCTGATGTATTATCAAAGTGATTAGCAGGTCAGATCACGTTTCTAAACATGAGTTTGCTATTCTCTGTGGTTTTGTTTTTTTTTTTTTTCTTTGCCACTGTTGGCTGAAAGACCTGATATGTATCCCAGCTATTGAACCTGTGATTTAACAAATTAATACTGTTTTCAGTATTTTCAATACTGTCTTCTCCCTACCTAGATTCTAGCTTACTGCTTTGAGTTGAGTACCTCTTCAACACGAAAAAATCTCATTTCTGTTTGCTGCCAAACCATACTGTGGTACTATGTCTAGCAGAATTTTCTTTAGCAGGATGATACTTGTGCACATTGCATAGGCTTTTTCATTTGATCTGAGCATTTTGCTTGATTTGTGTGTGAGAAACTTGTACATTGCTGTAACCTGGAGCTGTAGCACCTGCATTGAAGTACTGTCCCCTGATCACTTTCATTGGTCACAACTGTCTTCAGAATCCATCCAGAAAAAGGACATGGTTGTGGTAGAAGGCTGAAGCAAGCTTTTCCTTCACTCTTACAAGGTGGATAGAAGAAAAGGCACATTTTTTAAAGGGCCTCAGGGGCAGCTGTGAGCAGAATAGTGTGGAGCAGCATCAAAGGGGCTAAGGTAGGTGGCCGTTCCTACCTATCATCATGCTTGAACCGTTTTTGACCTGACCAGTTTCTTCATACAATAATTTAAATGTACATAAAAAGAAGTCTGTTATCCTGTCTCATACAGTAGTAGTATGTGTTTGGATCTTAGTCTGTAATTTGTAGTGATTATTTTTGAAAACTAATTAGAGCCTATGTAAATCTCATCTCTAACTTCGGAATGTGTGAGTCAGTTATATACATTTTATTGTGAATAGATCCACGGCTTCATGTGACTAGAGTGATGTTTTTCAATAGTCATAGTTGTCAGTGCTTTTATTAAATGAAGTCTTTTTACATCACACAATACTTTTTTTTGAATTTTCCCGTTGACTAAAGATTGATGGCTTTGCCTCTTGATTATTTGCCACTTTAAGGAATATGGCTGGTCCTATGGAATACTGTATTATATTTGATAGCTTAACTGCAATCTTCCACTTGTGTTTTTGTTTTCGTTTGGAGAGAAAAAGCCCTTTCCTCACTGAATGGAGATTTCCACTCTAGCCCTTTCTGCTTTTACAAGTGGGAGAGTGTGTTTTATTTTTGCCTTGAGGAGAAGGGGGTGGGGTATGAAAGATAAGGAAGCTGTGTTGTAGCCTGCTAGTTCCAAAAATGATAAAATGTGAAAAATAGCAGGCTTGTACCAGGGCCATGCAATCAAAACAGTTTTTTGCACTGGAGATATAAAAAGAGACTATGCAAAACATTCCTGAAATAATTTATGCTCAGTTCAAGTCTAAAGCCAGAGATACAATGGTGTATTATGTGTACGTCTGGCGTTTTTGAATCAACAAAATGAGCTTAACTTTTGTACTCCACTGAGAGTGTGCTTTGCTGTCAAATTTATGGATCTTCCAGTCTTCCTGTATCCCATTTTAAAAATTGAAAGGCTTTTTTTTATTATTATTTTAATTTTTTATTTAATATCACCTACTCAGTAGTAATCTATCCATATTAGTGGTATGCTATGACTTATTAGTATTCACTCATTGACCTATCAGGTTCTTTTATATATATTCCTCTGAAGGAATTGTCTTGGTGGCACACTCACAAACACAAGCATTCACAAGCCTCTTCTCTTCTTGCTGATTAATGTTTTTCAGTTTGTGCTTATTTATGACAACTACCTGTGCAATTACCTTGTGGCAATCCAGCCAAGAGATGCTTTGGATAAGGAAACTCATTGCTGTACTTTTCTTCCCCTGTTCTTACCATCTACACTGAATCCAGAAGTATTTTATTGTTGTAAAAGTGTTTTATTGTTGTAAAAGATGTTCTGTCACACTCTACTTGAAGCAATTGCATTGTGACTTCCTTCCTTAAACAAAACAAAAAAAAAAGTGAGAGTAAGTGTTAAATTCAGGTTTTGGATTTCTTCATTTCATTTAAAAAAAAAAAAAAAAAAAAAAAAAGCTGCCCGTAATCCAAGACAATTTCCTTAAATGAGCTGCTCTATCAAATGCTCATCACTTTTTTTTTTATAATTTTGCAAGACAACTTCCACAGTTGAGTTGCCTTGATCAATAATGCCCATATATACTAAACTCCATCTCTAAGTTACAGTTCAAAAAAAAGTCTCTAAATTAAATCTGACTAACGGACTAAAATTAGAAGCAACTGAAGTCTTTACAGTTATCACAAAGGCCTTTTTTACTATTCATCACTGTAAACAGTTTGTCTTGGCACAACGTGCTGAGCAATGCCGTGCACGAGGCTACTTCTGCTTCGCCAAGAGAGTCTGTGAGAGGTTACAAACACGTGGTGTTGAGGAGAGTACCGAAAACCTTCAGAAAGACAGCTAGATCCATGGGAGATCAAGCTGGATCTTTCTGCTCCAAAATCTACAAATAAAGATTGGCAAGTGAACTGTGCTACACAGGGCAGACCAGGCTTTGGTCAAGACCATGAGTTCTTCTATGGACTTTCTGTAAAATATATTACTCTAGCTTATGTAGATTAAAATAAAACAAAGCGGTATGGTTTTGAAAATATAAAATGAATACCTAAAAGCTTGGGAGAATTCAATATCTTCACTGAGTCAAGCCAATAAAAATCCGCATGGTAAGGAGTTCTTGTTATAATTATTAAAAATATATGCTTAGATCTTTGTTATCACAGTTTACAAAATAGTATTTATATTGAAGAAGGCCATTATTATTCCTCATTCTACACATGAAAGAAAACTGAAGCACAAGGTATAAAATCAGCTCACTATAGATAAAACATCAAGAAATAAAAATATATCCATCTATATATGTGCATGCCTATAATGCCTATAATGGAGCTGACATAAAGGAAAAATGAAAAGCATCTTTTTCATTTACAAATAATGATACTTTGACTAGTCATTAGATAATTAGGATATTGATAAATTATAACTTGTCCAAAGCCCTTGACCAGCACAAAAATAGATCTGTATTATTATTTTGATGTGTTTATATAGATGCACATAAATATTCCATACACATTTTTAACGTGGAAGTTTGATGAAAATGCCACCGAATCATACGCTAAGCTAACTCTGTCTTTGGAAAAGAATGTGTCACCAGTACTTAAAATAAGCACAATGCTGAAGTGAACCTGATTTATTCCCACCCCATTGATTAATAGAAGATGCATGATTCCTGTTTTGTTTTTATTACATTCTTTTATGTTAGAATGAACTGATATTTCTTGAACATATCCACAGAATGTGCGTTAGTATATGCTTTAGACTTCAAAATCCATTAGTGTTGTGGGAGGGGAGTTTGGAAGACTGGCACCAATGCCAGGAAGACCTGGACCAAGATGTCATGTGTGACTTGTCAAAACATCTCGAGTGGTATCTCTCTCTCTCTCCCATTAAATGAGCACTAGCTATTCCTGTTTTATCAGGCAGTGACACAAGAATGTTTTTGTATGCTTACTTTCATTGGCATCTATCATATTATCATATTAAATTTTAACTCTGTTTCAGGTAGGCAAATGAAAAAAAAATACACTTAAGGTTCAGTGGTGTGAAGAGAGAAGGAATCTAGTGCGTTAAAGTTAAACATCAAGATACAAAACTGACTTAAATGATTTTGTGCAAGATCACGTCCATGGGAGGGTATTAAGGTGGCCGTTTACCTCCTCCTATCTCAGAGCTTTAGAAATGGGCTGCTCCTGCTGCCCGCATGGGAGGTGGGGAGCTGTGCTGAGAGACAGAGAGGGCTGTTAGAGAGGAAGAAAGAAAGGATGAAACTTTTGTGCTCTTCTCCCCAGTTTCATTCTTTCCCTCTCAGTGCAGCCGGCAAAGTGCTGTTAAGAATGGCACACAGTAAACTGCTCTTTGGAAGAGGCCTTTAGTTATAGCTTGATCCTAGGAAAATAGAAAAATAGTGGTGGGATTTTGCAGATTCTCGGGGTTGTAAATTGTCCTTTGCTATAGTTTACATTAAATTCCTTTGGTTTCTTTAAGCACTACATATGCTGACACTTATTAAAAGATCAGATGATGCTTTTGTGATCAATGTTGTGTTTGTATCAAGTTTGCTCCCTCAGGACCATTGCTTTACAGTTAAGTACTCTGTGGTAAATGGAGTTACTGAGGTCTGAAGGACAAAGGTTTGTCCTTTGACTTGGATGATCAAGCCATTAGCATCGATGTGGAGTGTTTCATATATTCCTAGGAATTAGAAATAATATGTTGCTATATTTTGTGCATATATGAGTAGCTTTTTAGTTTACTCTGGGCACTGGCGCTGGAAATAGGTTCTCTACTGTTGTTGGCACTTGAACATTGGAACTTATCCTGGGTGAAATGACACTCTGAGACAATTCTGGGTAAAAGTTGAGTTATGGGCAAGACTATTTAGGTGTTACAATCCCCTTTCAAAGGGTTTATAGTACGTGTGTGGCCTGGCATAGCTAGTTGGCCTCCGGGCCAGAAGATGGGCCATGGTACTGCTGAGATTCCTGATACAGATATAACCATAGGATAAAGATCATGCATGACACCTAAGAATGAATATTTTTATATTATGAAGGCACATATTTTTCTTTCTCTAGCCTATCAGTTTCCTTATTGTTTCCAGATATTTTGCCATCTTATTTCAAGCTTTTTTTTTTTTTTTTTTTCCTCCTCTCCTTTTGAAGCTCTGTTTTTTTGGTCAGTAAAATACATGGGAGAGAGCTATCACTAGAAAGACCTTAAACATGAGCTAAGTAACTAAACATGTACAAAATGGTCTGCCAAAGACTTCAGATAAGAAGTCTAAATTCCTGTAATAATAAAACTTACTAATTTGGAAAGTTAATACAAATTTTTGAATAGTGTGCCCACAAACAGTTTTGAAGTATGTAGTGTTCGAGATTTGAAAAATTCTATGTGTGGAAATCAGAGCATGGTTCAGTTTTGGTAGCAGTCTTACTTGGATTTAGACTTGGCTTCCAAAAGCAACCCTTTTAGGTCAAAATCATTATAATCAAGAGGAAACTACATTCTAATTCTGAGAAGTCAGGCCCTCAAAATATTACAGAATTAGAACTTCATCAAAGAATTACGCATTTGAAATTCCGTTCATTTCTGCAACAAAGTAAAATAAAAATGTAGGGAAGACATACAAGACAAACAGTCTGGGTTTCCTTCAGAGCCACTCAAAGACAAAATTATTCTTTTTTAGTTCTAAGAGCCTGCGTAATGGAAAGAATATCATGTGTCTTGACAAAACAATGTTTGTGTAGCATGCCAAAGAGGAGCTTGTGTTGTGAGCTCAGTGCCCGTTTGAAGGGTCAGGTCTACTGGGAGCTTTTGGAAGACCAATCCAGGCTGGACAGAGGGCAGCTGTGGTACGGGCTAGTCCCAAACTCTTCTTTGAGTAGAGTGGACTATCTTAGCTAATTCCAGATACCAGGAATCGAGCCATGTTACCCCATTCCAGGTTTTCTCCTTGAGGTTTGCTTTAGAAGGCAGGTTAGAGAAGCTAGTGTATATGCAGCGGGGGCAAATGGGGGCCAACTGAATTAGAGAGTTAAATTATTCGACTGTGTAGATGTTCCTTGTATAGACTGCAGAGCTCAGTAAACCTGGATAAACTCTCAAATAATAACCTAATGTTGAACTGAAATTCAGATTTGATTTCTTTCAAAAAGGCATAGTAAAAAGCTATATACTTGTATGTATGTATGGGAAAAAGGTAAAACCCTGAAATCTGATCTTTGGAACACTTTTGTGCCACAACCCCGATGTAGGCTGGTTGTACCCTAAGTGGGGAACTCAGCAAGTGATTATTAGGGTATTAATATTGTTTTGGGACAGTGCTTATTTAAGACTGAGAGGTGCCGGTGACAAGAGAACACACGTTAAGATTACTGGTCTGAGTTCATTCCACTTTTATTTTTGAGTTATATAATTTGATTATATTTCAATAGGGGGATAACTTATCCAAAAAAAAAAGTCAACTTAGTGCCAAATTCACATATTTATGATACTGTGGGTGAGACTTAGCTACAGCTGCAGTTAGAACAGGAAAAAGTAAATTGGTATTTTGCATTGGTATTTGTAGTTCCTTTTAGAAAGTGAAGGTAGGTAGACTAGTAAAGTAAGCTTCAGTTATGGTGAATGAAGCAATTATAATTTTAACAATTTGCAAGCCACTTATTGATGCTGTTATTTAGATTCTCCTCTGGATTTGCTGTGTAGCATCTCCCTGAAAGTGTAATTTATATACTCTATGTTATTACAGCATTTCTATGTACTTCTAAAGAAGGAGTAGGAACTTGCAAGCACTCTTTCTTCTGATGTCTGTCCTTTAGTTTTATACAGCCAACCTGTGCATGACAGCAAGAGATGATTACTTGCAAACAGTGGGGAAACAATGCATAGCAGAAAGAATACTTTATTAAAAAAAAAAAAAAAAAAAAAAAACATACTGGAGAGCTAACACCGGAATGATGGAAAGTATACAGCATCCTGCCTGTATTACATTGTTCTCAGATGTTCCTCGTTAGTAGAATCATTCTCCATATGCAAGCTTTCTTCTATCCAATGTTAAATGTCTGTTTTATTTACCTGACTAACCAGAGTTTTTTGGCATCCAAACTTATCAATGCAAAGAACATACTTTAACAGAAGCAGCATATAACATAGGTCACCAAAAAAAAAAGGAAAATCTTGTTGAATTCATAGGGTTTTGTTTTGTTTTTCATTTTCAGCAAGAGTAGGTTTAGACTTGTGTGGTGCAAAAAAAAAAAAAAGAAAAAAACCCACAGAATTTCTGTCTTTATCTTATGCTCTGAAAAAGCTTACTGACATGCAGTGATGAGGGCATGAATAAGATTTTTCATTTTTCTCCCCTATACAAGTGTTAGAAAAATGATGTCCCCCCCCCCCAATATGTTAAAACAGTTTTGTGAAGTATAATACAGATATTGCAAGAGAAAAGGCTTTTTTTGAACTTGCACCATGTTTTAGTCTATACAACATATGATGAGAGCATTGAATTATTAGCTGATCCTAGACTTCTGACTCTTATTTTTCCTTATTTTTTTCTTCTCTCTCAGTTTTCTCAGATTAGTTATTCACTGGCAGTAGAGAAAGCAAATGCATACTTATATAATAACTAAAATGTAATCTGTTTAATCTATTTAAGACTGAGTATAGGTTAGGTAAAGTGTAGAGATTTAAAAACTGTTAAAAAGCCTTGGGTGATACCTTATTTTTAGAACTTACTCAGCTCAGTAAAAGATACGATGTCTGATTGTAAATAAATATGAAAAATACAATTTTTTTTCCCCCCCAGACCAGCTAATATATCTTTCAAGTTTTGAACCAGATTTTGTCTTCAGATTAGATTGGTGCAGCTCTCTTGTCAGCTTGCTTGAACATTAGCTACTTGGCAGATCCTAGAGTTATTCTGCTGTTTACTTGTGAAGCACCTGGCAGGTTGAGATCTTAATCTGACTGCTACTCTTAGGCATTGCCACAGTGCAAATACATAAATAGTGACAGGGAAAGTGCTAGTGCTGGCTCTCCAAAGCTGACTCCCCAGGCATTTGAGAAGCATGACTGATCTTAGCTTAATATAAAGGGGTTTATAATATTTAAGTTGTCCAAATTGCACTGTAAATCAATCACTGTAAATCAGTAAAACAGCAGCTTGCATTGCTGCTAAAGCCTAGATAAGATGTGGAGATGAAATATGTTAAAATACTTGCAAAACTTAGCGTTTAATGTGATTTTATTTTTAATGTAATTTCATGTATCTTACAGAGATCTGTAATGTGGACTTACCAGGTGCAGACCTCAAATAAATATACAAATATTAAGGAAAAAAGCAAACATATTTTGACAGGGCACCTCTTGTTGGTTATTACTATATATATCAATCATTCAAACTGCACTATGAAGTTAACATGGAAATGAATATTAGGTAGTTTGTTAAAAGCTATATAACGTCAACCAAATACATCTCTAGTATTTGTGATTTTAAAAAAAGTATGTGCTTCTTGAAACCAGCTGTATATTCTTTTTTTTTTGTTTTTCCTCTGCTTAAAAGGGGCAATGTTTATAACTCATAGCACTGTTTATTTGCTCATTTATTGTGTTCATCCTCATTAAATCTTGATATCAAAATGTGTAATATCAAAATGTACTCATGGGCTCTAGACATCAGTGCTGAAAATTTTGCTTTGCCTTAAAAGTAATATTATATGGAGGATGTATTGGGAATGTAGATAGTCTTTGGTTGAGTGCATGTACCACTGTAAAGTGTCAAAAACTAGAATTTGGAGTGTGAGTAACAGAGTTAGAGAGAAGAGGTTCCACACACTTAGAATGGTGTTCATATGGGGTATGTGTACAGTACAATAGGTGTAGCGTCTTTTAATAAATAAATAAACTCCATTCCCACATTTAATACTTGGAAAGTATCATATCAATTTCATAAACATATCAATTTCTGCTTTAGCAATGAAATTTAAGTCAGTTCTGTCTTTAGCAGGCAGCCTTTTTCTGGCATCTTGAGTGATGAGGGCAATTAAGTCCAAGGTATTTGATAAAACAACAATTTTCCATCATAAATTATTGGCCTCCATTTTGCATAGTAACTCAGTTCAGCGCTAACACTTAAAGTGACAAGTCCAGAAGAATTTGGCCCTGTATTTTCTCTGCAAGAAATACTCACAGCAAGGGTTAGAAGTGTGGGGCAATCTGCCTTTCTGATATGTTAGCGGTGGGAGAGGAGGAGAGCCCTACCTCTCGTGTCTATTTTGATAGCCTGCCCAAGGTAGGCAGGAGGACAAAGGCAAGTATGAGGGAGGACAACCCCTGTGTTGATAAGTAACCAAAATGAGTAATAAATTCACCTTGAGAGTGCCATCCATGACATGAATATATTCTTAAGTCTGTTCTCTTAAGGTACTGCAATGCATTAAAAGAATCACCCTTGAATAAAGAAGAATATCCAAGTGACGTGTCATGCCAAGGGTCAAATGACTACAGAAAGAGGGAAGGAGAAATCAATAATAAAAAATGAAACAATGACAAAAGGGGGGAGAAAAAAGAGGGGAGAAAAGAAAACTTTTAATAATAGATTCTTAGAAAGTCTTGCTCAGCATTTGTTGTTGAATAATCCTTTCAAATCATTTACTTCTTCATTTAGATATCTTTTAATGACCGTGTCTTGTTAATTATAATTTGTGACAATTGCCACCAGGCAGGCGGTTTAATTAAAGCTACAGGTCATTACAGATACCTGAGTGGAATTCGGTTTCCCTTGGATTTAATAAGGGGAAAGTATCCAACACCACTTTTGTTAATATAACTTTTGACTTAAAAAAAAAAAAAAAAAAAAAAAAAAAGCTGTAATTTGAGGAATGAGTCCACCTATGACATACGTTTTCATATACCCAGTGAGTGAAAGACAAGAAGTTATAAGCTGTTATAAGCTATTAAACATCTTACTGATTGAAAATTGATCACATTATTTTAGTGATTCTTTTAAAAATTACCAAAAGATCAACTGGTCTCAGAAGGCAGACTATTTTCATTTTGTATTTTGAACAATATTTGTAAATAAAAGATATGGTCCTAATTTCAGACTTACTGTGAAAATATTATCTTTAAAATGTTGGCACTTTGAATCAGGTTATTGTTTGACAGCTGGCTAAACTTTTAATAGCCATATCATGGTTAACCACAGAAACATCTAAAGTATTTCTGAATATCAGAAACATTCTTGTAGTGATGCTGAGAGTTACCACCAAAGTGGACCAGCCTTTCTCCCCCGTACGACTGGTGTGTATCCCTGAATGCCCTGAATTAAGCAACATAAGTAGTCGTGTTTCAAATATGTAATGCTGAACAAAGTAAACATTAGCTGATCTTGCTAGTACCGTATTTGGAGAGTTTGAGAAGCACTGTATTTTCATTATCAGACTGGCTTTATCCCCTATAAAGCCAATCCAGTGCAACTATTTTTGGAGTTTCACTAGTAAACTAAAGCAAAGAAGAGGCCAATGTTTAAAAAATAAAAACTTAAAGAAACGTCTGTGGTACTGCAGTCAAATATAGAGCAACAAGAGGTACCTAAATTCAAAGATGTTAGGAATGTTCTATCTTTTTTGAGTTTTCCTTCTTTCCTAAATGGTAATCTATCCATTTGCTGGGGAAAAGTTATCTGGGATTTCAGAACTGATTTAATGGTATATGTGTGAAGGTTAGAATCCCCAGCATTAGACTGGGACTTGGCTTTTATTAGATAGGATGCTCAGCACCTTGTAATTTATTTATTTATTTTCCCCTGGGATATCTTGGACTGGCCAAGTAAAAGCTGATACACTTGGTATTACTGGCTGCCTTTTGAAAAATTTGATTTCAGAACATATGGAGATGGAAGTTAATGACCAGGAGTGGAGAAGTGATGTGCATGAAGAGCTCTGATTCGATCTGGAGCTACAAGTGGGAATTTTAGTGAAGAGGAAACATCTTGATTGAAGTTGCTGGACCTTAATAGCTGAATAATTAGTATTCAGGAATTGATATTGCTGTTATTCCAAGCTCTTGTTCATTTTGTTGCATGCCTTTGTGCTTGCGTGCTCTCTCTCTCCCCCTCTGTGCACACCTAATCCATAAAAACCCAGTAAAATGGAGGTAGTGCTTATAATTAGGGAGTTAAGGTCTATAAGATGACCAGAGCTTGGGCAAGCTGAGTGTGAGAAGGGAATATGCTGGAGTTGGAAGGATGGTTTCCCCATGGATGGTGACACCCATCAGGAATGTGTGATCAGTATAAAACTGTACTTAAAGACTCCTTGTCTGTGAGGTTCTTCATAATGCAGTAGGCATTTTAGGGAGTTGCTTTTCTTACTGAATGTCATAATTGAGACACAAAATTTTACAACTTAACATGCTCTGTACTGTGAATCATTACTGATGGTTTTTTACCTATGACTTTTTTCACTATCTTATTGAAAAATAATACAGAATTATTGTAAATAGAAATACTGACAGAACCACTTTACAGCTTTATATTGTATCTAATTTTATTCTTATTGCAAGTTTCCTCCTCTCCATTGAGATCAGATTTGGCCAATTAATATGGTAATATAATGTAAAATAACCAGTCTTGTGTGCTTTTTGAAAGGATTTCAGAGGAATCTGAGTGGCTTAGAGACTGGCTTTCTTTGAATGCCTTTAGAAATATGTTGCATCAATCATGTAATTACATCAGTCAAATAGCCCTTTAAATTAAAAAGGAAGCTTTTAAAGTCTATATTGAGATATACAGAAGTCAATTTTTTTTTTTTTTTTTTTTTGGAATTCAAGAGAAATCTCTAGTCAATTATTTGTGCTTAAGCAAGGGCCAGACAGGTACAAATAGATGTTAAATTAAAATTTGTTTAAATTATATTGTGATTTGTCATGAATCAGCTGAGTAATACATAAAATAATGAAAACACAGCAAATTATTCCTTGCCTCTGACCTTTAATGTTGTGTTTTCGCTTCATACTCTTATATTGTGTTAGTTAAAACACGGTTGAATAGTATGTTGATCGTGAGTACTTTCACACTTGATTCGCATTACACTACTCCACAGTAGCTCACATAGTTAAAATAGTTGTTTGAAGCCCGCAGATGAGTTGCACGTCGGATGTGATTTTGTGTTCAGGAGCTAATGCCCCAAATGGGTTACCAGCTGCCTTAGAACCATTTCAAATCTATTTAATTTGGGATCGAAACAGCTGTGTGCTTTTGACACAGCTTGGATTTTGTCCTTTTTCTGCTTGGCCTCAGAGCTGTTGGTAGCTTGTTTGCAGTGTCCTAACCAGGATCTGGTCCCGCTGTTTTATTTTGTAAATTCCCAATTATGTGCTGCTAGGCTTTTCTTATCAAACACGGGCGTGTTGCTAACCCCCTGGTCCCCAACCAAATCTATGCTAAAAGTCTGGAGAGGTAATTTTGGAAATAAAGATCTCCACTTAAAATCTTTTAATTGAATCTGAAAGGAAAGAACCGTCAGTAAAATGGAGGCGAGGAATTCCTTGGTTCACTGTCTGCTTATGGCAGACTGAACAACGATTTGTGCGGCCGCTGCTGCTGTGAAACCGGCCTTTGGGCTTTGACCTGCATTTATACAGACGTGCGCTGTGGTCGAGCATTGGAAACGATAAACTTATACTGAAACGTAGAATTGTCAGGTATTGACCTACCTTGAATGATGTGCCTTTTAGGATATTTTACTGTATATGCAGCTTGAAGGGCTTTTTAGATTGTTGCTTTGGTTTTCCTGTGTTTGGCCATTTCAGATGTCTGTGAATCCTTTCCTCATAAAGGAGAGCAGAGTGCAGATGTTAGATTTGAGGCTGAACCCTTGATTTTGTGTTTTTTTCCAAGGTCTACGTGCTCCTGACCCATACTTTTTAATTTTTCTATTAAACAAAAAAGAACTTTCCTTTTGAAATGAAATGTTTACTGGAACATTAAAGAAAATGGATCTCTGCATTTTTCTTAGGAAAATTTATTTTTAATCCTAAAATTAACTACAAATTATTCTTTTATGTTTTCTTCAAATGCTCTTTTAAGTATTAAATTTTAATCCTGATTCTTTGGACAACAGTAAAAGCCAGTTTTAGAACACAAACAAAACACTGTGTGTGGCTTAAGGCTTTATCCTGAAGGAGTCTGAATGCTCTCTAAGTAGTGTCCGTTGCATTTTAGAGATGGCATGTCACTGTCAGAATAAGTCAGTATTAGTAAAAAGGAAATATTGGGAATGCTGATCCTTACTTAAATAACTTCTGGGCTATCACGTGATTTCTGTAATCAGGTAAATCCTTTAATTTTGGATCTTTCATTTGAACACATATCTGTCTGCGCACAAATAGACCTACTTTTTATTTATTTACCCTACTTCTAAAAACTATAAATTTGCTTCTAAATAGTCTATAACTCATAATTTATGTTACCAGTTCTAAAGTGTAGAATACATCGTCTTTCAAGCTAGTATTTGCTTCTGCAGTTGATGTTGCCTCAGTGGAGGATGTGGAGGAAGGGAAAATCAAAACTCAGGCTAGGGAGCATCTCAAGTCAGCCTCTCTGGGGGGACTGAGCTGCCTCGGATTCCCCATGTGTGAAACACGAACAGTTCAGCCTGACTGTGCAAGCCGCCTCTTGCGTGTCCAAGACTTCCAGGTTCCTGCCCAGCACACTCGGCATGAGCGCACGTCAGTGGTGTCTTTTACTTCTTGGATCTTTTACTTCTGTCACAGTTAGTTGTTCCATGTATTCTTGTTGTCTGGATGTCTTTGGTTAAGTGTGGTCTCCCCTCCTGAATTATCTTTGGGATCTCTGTTGTTCAACAAGGCATGAAACTGCAAACACCTGGGAAGATTTTCTGTGGAACAAGTGTTAGTGCATCAGTGGCCAAACATCTGAAATTCATTGTGAGATTCCCAATGGTCCCTTCAAATGCCGATTAAAGTGGTTTTTTTTTTGTTTTGTTTTGTTTTGTTTTTTTCCTTTAGAGGATGCATATCTCTTCTGATTGTGAAAACTGAGAGGAAAAGGGGAGGGAAAGTTTCTGACTGGCAAATAGAACTAGCTGCAACCTGGAACTCTTAAAAATGTTTTTGTTTTGTTTTGTTTTTTTCCTTTAGAGGATGCATATCTCTTCTGATTGTGAAAACTGAGAGGAAAAGGGGAGGGAAAGTTTCTGACTGGCAAATAGAACTAGCTGCAACCTGGAACTCTTAAAAATGTATAATATCCACATACGTGAATGTACCTTTTGAAGAAAAATATTCAATTGAAATAAAATGTCATTTGTTATAGCAACCAAATAACAGGATTCTGGGTCTCAAGTTGCCTGTAAATAAATTTGAAATACGAGATAAGGAGTTTGACCCAAGTGACATGCCTTTCAAAGAACTGACCCAGATCTGAACATATGGAAAGCAAAATCCTGGGACTTGTGCTGATTCTCATAATGTACCACCTTGTCCTACATTGTTTGCCACAGGAAAAGAATAAACTAGGACTCTGTCTCTGAAGAGAGATGAAGCAGCCTCAGTTATGTCTGTTCTTTCCAATTTGTCACTCTTTCCTCCTTCCTGATCTTTCCCATGTGAGTCCTTCCTGCATGCTATTGCTAATAGCTGGCAGTGTAATTGCCATACTTGCCTTACTCTTCTGGAGAATCTGACACGTTCTGGCTTCATTACATCTGGAACATGGTAAACGACTTTGAGCAAAGTGATGTAATTTTTGAACTGTGTGATGGCATATAGAGGAACTGTCTGTCTGTACATTTATTAATTTTCTTAAACTATTTTTTTATTTTGACTTTTCCTGAATCAAAATAGGGTTGCATCCTGGGATGTGTTGATGCTACTCAGCATAGGGCATGTACTGATCTCTTCCTAGTCAGACTGGTAGTCTGTACTGGAGAAGAAGAAAAGCCTCCTTGTCATATAGCACTTCTGTCTCTCTCTCTCTCTCTGTCTCTCTCTCTCTCTCTGTCTCTCTCTCTCTCTCTGTCTCTCTCTCTCTCTCTGTCTCTCTCTTTCCTAGCTCCATGTAGAGAAATTGGGAGATGTAATATATGAGAAATACTTTGCCTGTATGCTGCTGAGGAATGTCTCCTATAAGGAGGTACCTCACAGAGCTGCTAACCACTGCTACGGCCCACTGGAGTGTCAGACAACGGCTGAAGCCAGTCATGAGGTTTAGCCTTCACTGAAACAGTAATGCTTGAAAAATTCCATCTGCGTATTTTGCTTGCTTATTTTTTAAGTTACAGGAATATAACTTTTTGTTTTTAATAATATAAACACAAGTGTTTGAGCTGATGAAGCTGAGCATCTAAAAGATGTTTCAAGCCTAATACAATGTGTTAATGTTGAGTTTTCACATTTGAGTCCAAAATAACAAGCAAGGTTCTGAATAGTCATTTATGTAATTCACTTATCTGTTAAATGACTTTCTTCAAAAGACCAAGTGTTTCAGGCTTTTACTGAGTGCAGGTAGGAAATACAGAAACCCAAACTTCTATGATAACGTAAAATACAACCACTTCTTTCCTTCCCATTTTTGCCATTACCTGAAAAATGTGTGTGTGTATATAGATATGTATATATATATTTAGTGGGGATTATTTAGGAGAGAAATGTTTGCAGAAAGGTTTATGAATATAAATGACAGTTCTTTGTGAAGGTAAAGAAAGACCGGAAAAAGGCCTCCCCCTGCCCCAGTGCAATCTCTGTGTTTTAAACGTATATTCAACCGTTCAAAGCAGAGGGAAAAATACGCAGGTCAAACTCTGCTTTCTATTTATTTATTTATTTATTTTTTAGGACGAAAGCCTTAAAGTCTCAGTGCTGATGTTTTTGTTAGGCAGTACCGAGGACCAGAAATGGCCCTGTAGAGCAGAAGAGTGCTGAGGATAGAATGTGCATTTCAAGACGTGGCCCTTCAGACTAGCTGTCACAAGGGGTGAGTACCTGGGTGGCCAGAGGTCTGTCCAGTGCATCTTCCAGTTTAGTTTCAGCTAAAACAGATCCACTTCATACATTCAGAACTCAGTATGTGGGGACAGTAGGGAGGTTTGCTTCAAAAGTGTGCTGCTGATCTAAGCTGAAACAGTTATTAGTCTTGGCCATTCAGTGAGAAATAAAAATTCTCTCTGAAACATGAACATTTCATTGCAAACTTGCAATATAAATTTTAACTAGCTGAAAAGCTGAAATATAAGAAGCTTTTCTCAGAGGCTTGTGAATTATAATCAGCTAATTGAACTGCAAAATATCCTGACACAGCTCACATGCAGAAGTTTGGTATATTCAATAACTTGATTAGAAAATGACTGATTAAAAAAAGATACCTATGTATTCAAAGGCGACTTCTGGGAATTTGTGGCGTGCAACTGATAAACCAATTTTATTGGATGGGTCCTGACTTATTAACAGCAGAGTCTCCAGTGTAATTTTGACTGTGGAGTGATGTTTAATCGTTATTATTTATAATCCTCTATTATTTTTGCTGAGGTAGAAGAAAGCTGCATTCCTTCTAGAGAAGCTAGAGTAACAAGATAAACTTCGGTAGATTTAGGATGTCACAGTTGAATTGAGTCTTGCCAGAGACTGAAGTCAATGGGATGTGCTGAGTATGTGACTGGCCCAGGACGTGAGGGACTTCTCCGAACTTGCACAAGACTTTTGTGGCAAACGTAGAAGTGGAATCCAGATTTTCTGAATCCAAGTGCAGTTCTCAAATCAGAAGAACATCTGTCCTCCCTGTGCTCATGATCCTTCTGGATTTTTGATCTTTTCGTGCATGTGTAATGAGAACAAAACCACCTCTGTAGCTCAGAGATGAGCACTCAAAGAGATGGTAGATCTAGGTACATCTCTGTAGTGCGAAAACTCTGCATCTGTAATGGGTGCAATGTAGTTTGCAGGGTGAGATAATCCTTACTGTAAAGAAAATTGTAACACTAGGTTCTTGGTCTGTAGTGTGCGCCTTTCCTGATCACCTCCCCAGACTTGCTAATCAAGCCAACGTGGATATTGCAATAGGCTTTATGGAGAGAGATCAACTTATTGCAGGAGCAAGCTGCATCAACTGTAACACAGTTTTTAATGATAAAAGAGCCATTGAAATATTTTGTTGGAAAGCCAGACTACTACTACTTTCAAGCACATGTTTATAAACTCTTGGTTTTAAGTACAATGGCTGCATTATGGACGTGAGCTCAGAAATCGACAGCTTTCCAAATGGGGTCAGTAGTGGAAAAAGGAGCAACAGCTGAGTTCTGTTTATCAGACTAGATTGAGCAGGATGTGCTTTCACATATCTAAATATTTATGTAAACAGATGCACATTAAGCCACTTAGAAACAAATAAGCCTTTCTGAAAATAGAACTCCACAATGGCATCAGGAGCTGTTTATCTTCAAGAACTGTGGGAATGGGTTTGAATAACCAAATATTTCATTGAAAAAAATGCAGTTAAATTGCCTTCAGATGTAATTCTTGAAGTTTATATGGCATAGGCCATCTGACTGTGATGAGTCTACAGATTTAATAGTAATATTTTTGTAAAGCAAGCCAACATTACCTTCTTTTCCAGCCTCACATGCTCTTTGATAGCCTGTCTACCCTTCAGCATCCCAAGTCAGAGAAAGCTGTATCAGAGCCCAGCTCGCAGGAAGCCAAGGGGTAAAACCTGGGCATGGGTTGTGTCCTGCCCACGCAGCACAACCTGCAGTGAGGGTGTAGCAGGAACTCTTCCCTCGCAGCACCACGTGTCAGGACAGTACACTCCTTAGACAAGGGTTGCTTTTGGTACAGCTGTATAGGAATGATGAATTAAAAGACTCTTTCCTGCAAGGGTTTTCCTGCAGTGTGTCCTTCCATCTGCTTCAGTGCCACTGCTAGTAAAGACAGTACATTACAGAGAGAGTTTTAGTTATTTACTCTGTGTTCTTGTACTTAATTTTTTACCGGAATCAGCTTGTGTTTATTTTAGTCTATTTTTGCCAGCTCTGGGACATTTTATTATGGTTTGTTGATGCCCCAGATATACCTCCTTTTCCTAGTGCACAACCTCGGATGAGCTCTTAGTTTTTTAATGAGGAGTGGTTTTGGTTTCTGTTTTGTTTTTTATCTGTACAGTTTGCCAAACTCCCAAGTTTCAGATATTACCATGGGCATCCTTTTGACCTTCCTCTTCTCTCTGCCCTTCTCCAAAATGCAACACAACCTGTCTTCAGATTTCTGTTCCCTCAGGTATCTGTCCATGTTTTCAGATAAAAAGTTAGGACCTATTTATTATAAGCCTGCTGTCCTGTAGTACATAAATGAAGCGGTTCCAACTCAGACTAAACTTCTTGGAGGGGAGGAGGGTCTGATTTCTTTGGATTTTAATTACATTTTCTGTATGTGATTTCTCCTATTGAACAGCCTTAGTTAAGATTTTTGATAGGTTTCTGTTCTATGACTATGATTACAAATTTGAGGAGATTTTGAACACTTTTAACCCTCTAAAACTTCTTGATCCACTCTTATCTCTAAAAAGCTGCATGTTAAAAAAAAAGCTAGTAAAAGAAACATTCAGTCGAGCTGCTTGCGGCAAATCTGGGACAAATCTACTCTAGTGGATACAATAACTGTAAAGCTCCATTAACAGGCTTTTGTGATCTTTTTACGTCAATAAATGCCAGTCCTTGTTCTGTGTGTTCTGTGAGAAATCTGGTCAAATGGTTAGAGAGTTTGTGGTTGGAAAAGTAGATTAGTTCTGCCCGCTCTTGAATAGATGTTGCCTTGAATAGATTTGTTTTTTTTTTTTCTTCCCTCCTCCATGAAGTTCCATATTTCTAAAACAAAGTGGGACAATATCTTTGGCTTAGTCTTCTTGCATCCGATAAATGCAATCATGCAGATGCTGCAATTAGTCAAGTTTGTGTTCTCTGATTATGAAATCCTCGCAGTGACTTGCTCCCCCAGAGCTTCATTTCGTGACTATGACAAACCTGACAATAGTTCTTTTGGCCAGTACATGGTCATAGAGATTAACTTGTTAAAGATTTTATAGCCACTCTGTCTACAGCTGTCTGCAGCTACAGTTCTTATTGAACTTCCTGAGTTTTGTTGAACTAAGCCTCAAATTCCTCAAGGTCCCTCTGGTTAGAAGCTCCTCCCCAGTTTCTGCTAGTGTTTGAATTCCTGATGGAAAATCTTACCTTTGTAGTTCAAGAGAATCAAAACAGTCAGTGTCTTTTATGTAGTGTTTCTGCTCTAGACAAGAAGTAACCAGTTTCAGAGATAGTCTTGTCTGTTTGTAACCAAGTGATACTTTTCATTGCCATTAAACACCTTTTAGAGACATTTTGGAGCTCATGCCAAAGGCTCTTGAGGACAGATTCCAAATATTTAATTATCCACATGGACATAGTTGTTTCCCAGGAGAAGGTGGTTAAATTTGATCCTTGCAAAAGCGAGAGCTAGATGTTTCTCCTTTTTGATGAAGTTTCCTAACATCCTTTATCCTTCATTTTAGTCCCACAAGCATCCTGAGCTGCAGGAATCTGAATCTTTAGAAACATGACATGCTTTCTGAATGGCATTATACCTACATCCCTCAGAATTTTTTATTCCCTTTTAAATTCTTAAGTGTGTCAGTGTGAACGCTAAACAAATTCTTGGGTGCTGACTGTTGTTGTTGTTGAAGTAGGAGATACTGCACAATATTTATGAACTTAAGGTTTAAGACAGCCATTAGGCTTTTCATGGTCATTCAAGAAACTCAAGCCTAAATTGTATTCTGTAATTGCATCATCCTCCTGAAATCCTTTTCTTTTGCTGTGTCGACATCTCTGTTTATCTTTTGCGCAGTGTATTTCAGAACTCTTTGTATCTGCCAATGAACCTGGCAAATTCATAGCTTTATCATGTGGGGTGTTTTACCTGCCAAAAGGCGTACAAACATGGGGGAAAAATCATTCCAGGGTTTATACTGGATGTCTTCAACTGTAGATTAAAAAAAGACAGAAGGATTTTTTAATAGATTTTTGAGGTGTTAGTGCTTGTGCTG
>VZSV01000012.1:6048929-6060175 GCA_013398735.1 Nothocercus julius
GGAGATTTATTGCTCTATTCATTTTTATAGCATCTTGATCTGGCTTGAGTCACTGGGAAGGAAGCCATAGGTTCTTTGGTATAGAAGCCACTGAGCAGCCTGTGTGTCACTGTGCTGAATCACAGCCCCTGCACCAACCTAAACAAACTGTTGCTCAAGCCCCTGGAGATTTTAGACTTATGAATAGTAATTTCCATGTCCGTCCAATGTAATTATAATAAATGCATCAAATATTTTGAAATAGATGCATTTTCATCCGCTTATGTGCGGTCTGAGTGTAATTAAATTACACCTGATGTTTATGATTCATTCTGTGAAGATTTATAAATGATGTTTTTGTGGTATGAGAAATATTTTGAATGTTGCAGTGCTCTCTGAGATACACTTGCATTATTATTTCCATATGCACAACCCTGGGAGTTTTATTATACATTTAACTTCCATAGATCATCAGGAATTACTGAAAAACTGTTGCTTAGGCCAGATCTAATTTTCCATAGTCTCATTAAAATATTTTCTGTGGGGTCTTTTTTAATTTTCTGTTTTTGCTCTGTTATGGTTGTTCCTATGTATGACTCTTACCACTGTTACCTGACAAATTATGAAAGTACACAGAACCTAAGAAGCGAGATGGAGGAGGTCTTTCTGTCAAACTGATTCATGTTTCTTGCATGAATTTGGGTGTATCACCCAACCTCTCTGTGTCCATTTCCACATCTGTACAGCAGGAGGAAATTTCCCAAGGGCTTTATTTAAAAAAAAAAAAAAAAAATCATCTTCGGAAGGTACCTAGGAGTTTTGAAAAGGAAGGGCCTATAGATTCCCAAATCTTATGCATTACTTTGTGATAACATCAATTAACTTCTGACTTCCCTTGGTCCAAAATAAATGCGGACTACTTGTACATTTTTGTCAATAGCTGTAAGTGGTGTTAATTTATGTTTCATTGGACTATGCTATAATCACAAGTCTTTTGTCTCAAAAATGAGAAATGTTAGCCACATTATCAATAAAATGCTTAGCTACTAATAAAAGTAGCTGTAGAGTGGGCCAAAGAATCTGGATGTAGAATAAGAACTGTTAAAAACATTATTGTCAAGGTAAATGCTCTCAATTCTCTTTGGCATTGTTGTCACTGTGGCTCTACTTCTGGCCATAACTTATTTTTTTCCTATGATTGCTCAATATTTAACCTTTTCCTTGGGGGGCTTTAAGAATAAAAAGGGTCTAATGTTTTCAAACCAATTCTTAAAGCCTTCTGGATGTTTCTGCCTTTGGCCTCTTTTCTGTATGTTTTCCTGGTAATTGTAGTGGTTCTCCTTGTTGACCTTATGATCAATAAAAGTCCAGATGTATCTATGTTGATTATTATTTTAGGTCTTTTAGGATCAATAATTAGAGGAACAAAATGCATTTCTGATTTCTTTCAGCTAGATCTTGGAGGTTAGCTAGCTCCAAACTTAACAGAGTGATGACAGAGAGAAGGCTGAGAAGGGCTCAGCAGTTTTTCATTATTTCAGATGTGACAAGGCATTTGCGCTTGTCCGTTGTCCTTGATGTCTTTCTCCATCTAGACCCTAGAAGCTGTCAGGCCATCTTGGCCTCTGCTGGAAAAACAGCAGATTTTCAGTTTTGGGAGACTTCTCTGAGCTACAGTGTTCCTTCATTCAGTCCTCTGGAAGGAGCATGAGAAGTTTTTAAAGACAAATCTCAGCTTGGTCTGTGTCTAGTTTCTATGATTTGTTCAGCCTCGTTCTTGCCTATATGCTGCTCCTGCTTTTGGCCTTGAAAATTACTGATTCTTTGCATAATTTTAATCGCTATGTTTGAGAGTGGGTTTAGCCGTTTATAAAAGGAAAGGTGGTTATTTAAAACATTAACATAACACAGTATTTAATCGTTTACTTTCAATTTTCTATCAATTTTCATTTTCTATCAGTTTTCATTTTCTATCAATTGTCCATCAAGTGTCTCTTATGTTTAGATTAATGGGAATTTAAAAAACAGAGTATCGACTGACCCTACCCCGTTACAGCCTAATGAGAGTTGCTCAATAGCACGAACCATCACCTGGGGCCCTGTAAACGCGAGGCAAAATAGGATTCTTGATGGACGGAAGTAGCAGCAAAAAGAGAAGCCGCTAATAATTAGCTGCGTAATTACTTTAGGCTAGAATTCTGGAAAAGCCATTTTCCCCACACCCTTTTCTTCCTCCCCGCCTTTGCAAATTAGCCCTTGCCAAATCCGAGCTTAAAGCATTTGGCAGACGTAGCTAGTCATCTCTTACTCTGTATAAAGTACCCTCCATGTGAGGCACGCATATAGAGAAAGTTTGGGTAATGGTTGGCTTGCAAAGAGATTTTTTTTGGATGGATAAAAATTCCCAAGGCCTCTGTTTATTTATATAGTTCTTGGAATAACCCTGGTTTCAAAAGGCTGCTGGCCAGCTGCTGAGACAGCGTTCCAGCTAATATATTCCCAGCGCAATCACCACACTTTGCTTTTCCCATCATGATATCCCCAAAGCTGTTTTTGGTTAAATCTCATGACTGGAATATAGGAAAGTTCACATTAAGTCAAAGCTCACAATGCCACAATGTTTCTTTTTAACCAAGCCTCTAAAATAGAAAGATGCCTGCTCTCAGCTGCTTTAACCCAGACTCTTTCTGTATCTGTGGGGAGGATAATGCAGCTGTAATGTAGTGTATAACCAAAATATATAATGCCAAGAATAAATGGATCACTTGTGGATCTCAAAAGGTATAGGGGAAAGAGGTTACTTTAGTAAGCAGATTAAACATTCCATTTCAGTGACTAAGACCAAAGCAGAGCCAGAGCTAAGGATTTCTGTGGTATAAATGCCCTTTTAACATTTCATTGTTTTTAGCAACCAAACCACTGAGGCTATGTGCCAGGACAACAAACTATATTTTTTTTTCCTGTTTGTTCTTATTTGGTTTTCTTATTTTTTTTTTCTTTTTTGTAAGTCAGAAGGTTAGAGTGAGACTCATATGTCTCACAGTCACAGCACACAGTGGGCATAAGGGACTCAGAAATGTGTTCACGTTTTTTTTTGTTTGTTTTGTTTTGTTTTGTTTTTTCTCTCCCTCCCCTGATTGGGTGAATGACTGTTGCTGCAGAAAAGTCTTGCCCACTTCTATCCTTCTACTCATGGTAATTCTTGCTCATAGTAAGTGAAGTCATTAATTTAGATCCATAGTGCCCATCTAGTTATGTAATGGAGGCAGGAAGAAAAGTTTCCTCTGGCAAGAACAATTCATTTATGCTTGCAGAGCCCAGCTTGTTCACAGGAAAGCCTGGTGCTCTGTGGTGATACATGAGCTGGGCACAGTCTTGCTCTGAGTTTATGTAAGTGCGAAGGGAGAACATTTTCAGCAGAGGCTGAATGCAAGCAGGGAATTTGGCTTAGCAGATCTTACAACTTTATTCAAAATAATAGAAGTATATGATGATCTTCCAGCATTTCTTGACTTCGAGCAGTCATTTAGTACTCAGGATTCTGTTTTTTCTCTGCATATATATATACTTTTTGGTTCTTATATCCAACTTTTGACTACTGTTTTGGCTGGTTCCGGTGTGTTGTTTATCCTTAATTCCTTTAGCTGCTTCAGAACCCTAACCAGGCAGGACTAACCCTTCCTCCAGCCCAAGCCCATATGGCTGGAGAGAATGCAATTTACACTTATTTCACATATTACACGTTACACATATTTCACTTTCCTCCTTCCCTTGTCCTAAGAGGAACTCACCTTTACTGTAATAGGCGATGGTGCAGTTTCATGCTTCCAGTGACCACAGGTCTGTTTTTATGCTATAAAAGAGATTGTGGGTAGTTCAGTATTCAGCTTTTGCTAAGACAGTGCTTTTGAGCAGAAGTAGCTTGACCTCCCTGGGAAGGCCACTGAAAGGAGGAGGCTCAGAACGTCGTGCTCAGTACTGGTTACCCTGCACTGTAGATAATCTCAGGGTTTTTTGGCCATCTTACTTGCTTTAGATATGAAATGAAATGCACACCTTGTTGGTAGACACCTGCATGTCTCCAGTGCTTCATTAATTTTAGTTAGACTATAGAAAAAGGCATCTGATTTAATTTTTTATTAATTTTTTTTTCTTCTTCTTCCTCATCTGATTTTTTTCCCTCTCATCTAAAAAAAAGAAAAAGTTTTTTTTCAGGATAGTACACACCTTGGGGATGGTACGCTAGAGAGCAAACCTATTTGATATTAATATGTTTGTTGATACATTTTTGCATTTGTTATACTTCCTGACCATATCTGACTGTTTCTGGTCTAGTTGAAGAAATGCTGAGATATGAAAGAGAGAACAATTATGTTTAGAAAATATGACAAGATTTTCATATCAGCATGTTTATGTAAAGAAACTAACATTACGGTAGATAAGTGGGGAGAGTAGGTGGCAGATAACAAAGAAGGTATTTAAGCCTTTTATACACAGAAACATAATGTGGGTTGAGCTCTGCAGTTCAGTACCCAGATGGACTTACGAATCCTGTCATTGAGATGCAGAAAGTCACTCTACAAGAGTATAGAAGTCACTCTACAAATAAAATTTATTAAACTTTGTGTTCTTTGTGTGGGATTCGGGGGATGAGGAGAAGTCTTGTGTGCCTCTTGGAGGTGCTTATGCCCCTTGTTCTAGTTCCTCCTTCCTTCTTGTCCTGCTTTCTTAAAAATGTTAGTTTAAAGCTATCTATTTAATCCATCCCTTCTGAGGAGGTAAGTTCAATGAGCAGAGAGGTGTATTTTATTTTCCTAAATAAATATCTGCATAACAGCCTAAGGATGCTTAAAGTTGCCCGTCACAGGCAGAAGGTTGCAAGATCAGGAGTTCCTGGCAACCCAACTCTGGGGAACTAACTCTTTAGCTATGAGTCCCACTACATTTTAGAGATAGTGATATTGAAAAGAACTGAATGTTTTTCCTGATGTTCCATTAAGTACACATAGGAAAGCAGTATTTGATGTGAAAAGGAGCCCAGCTCACATTTACAGTCCAGTTGGTGTCATCATCACGTACATCTTTTGTGCTGAGAGGTTTTTACACTTCTAAAATCTCTTTTCCAAGTCATATTACATCAAGTATCTCTTACTTGGACTTTTTCTATAAAAGGACCAGAAAAATGTTCCACTTTTATTTTAGTGTCTTTCAGAAGTCATAATTTACAGTCAAGTAAGGTAGACTAAAAATGAAACAAAAAAAGCCTTAAATTTTATAGCTATGACTAATTAGTTGCTCCCCCAAAATTTATTGCCCTGCAACAGGGAAGGAGCCTGAATCGGCACAAAAAATTATTACCCACAGGAATGTGGATATCTAAAATTTTATGCAGATACATATATATATGTATTTAATGAAATAGGTATGAACACAATCTTTTTATAGCTCTATATAGTTATGTATCAAAAATTAGTTTTTTTAATTTTGCACAGATTACATTTTTTTCAAAAATTTGCTGAAAAAAATAATAAAGCTCTGCCCTGTAAATTTTGTGCAAAGACTGTTCTAGCTTCCGTTTCATTCCTCTGCATATTCATATGCTTACTCTAATATATAACACCTAGCTAAATATTTCAGTATGAATGGCTGGGAGGGAAGGGTTGGTCAGGCATAATATAGATAGATGTGATTATTCATTTAAAAGCTACTGGCTGGGCTACTTAAATGGCTAGGCTTGGTCAGTTATATCTGATTTCCACATGTGTTTCCTGTTTTTCTTCTAAATTCTATACTGCCCAGGGACCTGGGGAATGAGAGTCCAGGATTTTCCTGAAAGGAAGGACTGCTTTGTTCATTACTGCCCTGGGAATGTGTTCAACTTAAGCATATGCAGTACAGGTCTCTACAGTGTTTCTCCAATAGTAGATATCAGCTTAGCTCATTATAAATGATTAGAGAGAATTAGGGCTAGAGAAAAAGGAATAGTGAATGATTCTTTTTTTTTTTTTTTTTTTTTTTCCCTTGTATTTTTTTTTCCTTGGGTGGCAAAGCAGGGAATATATATATATACACTGTTTACTATAATCATCACTTGTTATCTGTCAAAGGCAGTTCTAGTAAATTAAAACAGCTACTTTGAAGTATGTAACTAAAGTAGCTCTGGCTTTTAGCCTTGTATAAACAATTTAAAATACATCAGTAGTCTTGGACCATCAGGAAGAGATAAAACATCCTGAGCAGAAAACCTGGGAACATATCAAAAATGTGGTTATTTGAAATCTGTGACAAGGCACAATTGTGTTTTTCTCTCCTTAGACAATATTGTTTTAATTATGGATAGCTCTGTCTCTTATTATGCTAGTCCACCATAATTCCCTAGAAATTATTTATTAAGAATTAGTTTGCGTCCATTCAACTAAGAGGAATAAGATACTAAACCTGTTGCCAGGTCATTTATGGACTTTTCTAAATGTTTCAGGGGTGTGTTTAGACTAAATACTAGTTAATTGTAAGGGAGAAAGGAAATGCATCCCAGACTGTGCGGATTATGCTAAGTAGCATAATATTCCCCAAGAAGGCGTTCACACAGTCTGCTGCAGGTCGCTGGCTGTGGTGGATAAGCCAGGGCCTCTCTTCTCTAGGTTACGCTTACAGTCCATAGGGCAGATGCACTACTGCAGAAGGAAAAGCTGCTTTTCCCATCAAGTCCCTGAATAATCCCATCTTCAAAAGCAGCCATCCCTAGCTTGTGTAACCTCCACCTCTCCAGTACTCTGAATGTTTCACAGGTGCTCCTGGGGAGCAGGGCCTATCACAGCTCTCCACTTCTTGCTTGGTTGCTCCCAAACAGCTAACTCGGCTTGGGATAGTTGATTGTGTGCTGGGTGCTTTTGGACTCTCCAAGACACTAGAAGAGGAATCGACAATTTCCTCGCACACCCTTCTCCAGTGCTAGCTCAGAATTTGTTTCCTCAGATTAGCTGGAAGCTTTTAGGTAAATTGGTTTCTTGCCTGTCTGCCTAGGGCAATGGTGCACATCATCTGGGCTAACCCAGGGCTGCGTTGCCTCTGAGCTTCAGCAGCTTGGCCAGTGTCTAGGCAGATAGAAAGACTGACTCCTTCTGAAGAAACAAGTCTTAGTTGAGCATGAGGTATTGTTTTTTGACAGACTTCAGTTTTCTGCTCCAAAATGTGAGTGAATCCATATGTGCACGTGAAGGGGCTGAAATGATTTATGCTGGACTGGAGAGGAAAAAAAAAAAAAAAAAAAAAAAAAAAAAAAAAAAAAAAGTAAGGTCAAGCTGATGCTGGACTTTCTATGTGTTATCCAGGTGGCATAAAGAGGAGGAGCCAAAGTATCAGTCCAGGTGCATTAATTAAGTGCAATCTATAGGGAGAGGGGAGGAAGAAGAACTCTTAATCATATATTAAATGGATTTCATTGTTCAGTTGACTGTAGAAAATCACACTTAATAGGGTGATGTATCGAATCTTAAGGAAAAAAATGAAAGGCTTAAGCAAGATGGAAACTAAAAGCACGTTTCAAAATATCAAGAATTTGGTATTTCCATTATGCATTTTTTTTTTTAAAGGCATTTTAGAAAATGACTACTATTATCTTTAGACAACTGAAAGTTTTGGAAAATAAAGGCATGTTTCCTATTAGCGTGAAGTTAAATCATCCCTTTGCTAAGAATATGCTGCAGGATGCTAAAAGGTTCTTGGAAATCTGTGCATGCATTGCATCAAACCTCCTGGAATGATTTTAAATAAAGAAATATTGTCAAAGTATGTGGCTCGGAGGGTGAGAAGAAAATGCAATTACCTTGATAAATGAGGAAAACTTTGAGAATAGTACCAGGGAATGAGGAGTCTGTTGAGAGTAGGATTTTGCTCCTCCTCCTCTAAAGAAGCAGTGGAATAGAGAGCCTGGGAGAAGAGAGTTAGTACGGGTATTTAGTATTTTGTAGAACAGCAAGATCAGGTGCTCCTGAGGTAGGAAAAGTTGTATAACCAACTTCTAAGTGGTTATACTTCTGAAGGAAATCAGTGTTGTTTTCCAATGACAGACCATATCCAAGGCACTGCAGAGAGGAAACCTCTACCATTACTCAGATAGGAGCCAAGAAATCACCTCTGTTGTTACCGTAATCATAAGGTTGTTGTTCTGCTATGGAGGAAATAGTAGTAGTTACGTGATTAGATTAGCCTTGCCAAATTACAGTGTAAACAGATGTGCACCAACCAGAAAGACAGAGGAGTTACTTGGGCAAAAGTGTGTTACCAGCCTTAGGTCTTCTTATTTTCTTCTACTTTTACCCAGTGAGTTTGAGCTCTCTCCAGGTAGCAGCAGACATTTTTATTTTTATTCAGTTCTAGCTGTCATAAGAATTTGTCTTTGGAAATAGCCAGTTTTCCACAGACTACTTTGGGATTCCTGAAGCGGTGCTGCTTCAGGCTCCTTCCCTGTCATGCTTTGCTCAGCTCACACCAAGACGCGTTACGGGCGAGCAAAGCTCCTGCTATGCCATTACCCTCGCGTTGCATCTGAATCCCATAGTCACATTTCTCCCATCTGATTTCCGGAAGTGTTGCAGTACTTCAGTTATGAACCTGTATTAGATGTCCTTTCTCTGTGGACAAGTCTTGACTCGTTAGAGTCTCCACATGAAAAGCACTGGTTCAAATGGGGCTTTGAGCTCTGGACCTCCCCAGTTCAGTCCTCCTTTCTGTTGGCTGAAAAGTTCTGTTTTTTTTTAACTCTGTTTTTAGTCCCAAACTGACGTGGTAGTGGGTACAGCTTCATGGAAAAATCTTTCTTTGATCTGAAAAAGAGTGAAGTTTACTAGAAAGTGTATGCAAGAGCTCATCCTGCGCGCCACTGTAAGAGATGGGGATTGTCACAATTCCTGCTCTCAGAGCTTTTCCTTTTCCAATGTCTTGTTGATCAAGATGCTCTGTCATACAAGCTTATAAAACTGGGCTACATTCAGGGCACAACAGCGCACGTGAATTTCCATGCTGTGCCATAATGAGGACACAAAGTATCTGAATACGTTTTGTGCAAGTATTAAGTTGTTGAGCCTCATGCTCACTTAAAATGAGGGCACAAAGGTTGTCTCTCTCACAAGCCTGCAGTACCACAGAGGTAGTTTGTGTAAAATCTGAAAACATTTGCTAGATAAAGCTTTAAGTAAAGGCTACTATAGGCAGTGGATTTTCGATGTTCGACTGGTTTCTGCAACTGATGCCGTTGCCAAAAACTGAATGGTCACTTCTGATTATTGGTGTCATTCCAGGTTTAGTGAAAATAACCATAAAATTGCATGTGTGGAGGTGAAGGGTGTTCTTTTTTATTTATTTGTTTTTATTGACTGATGTGAAACAAATTTGACAAATAGTTGTCATCGATTTGATTTTTAAAAGTTGATGCTCAAAAATCCTGGCAGCACATCGTTTTGGCTTTTTATGTCAGTGCAACTCTATATAGAAAACGCCCATTAGAAATCCTAGGAAAATAATTTTAGTTTTTCTGCAGGTCTCTTAATCTTCTGTGTGGGCTGATATATACTATAAACTTATTTTCTGTAGGATATTTTCTCATAAACTAGATTTTAAATTCTAAAGTTTCTCAGGGTTATAGCAACAGGCCTTGTTTTTGGTGACTTAAGATTACTCGACCTGTTTCACTGAATGACTGCTTTTCAAAATCACGTTGTCATAAACTGGTGAATATAGATTTCATTCTTTAGGCTTATGTCAATGTTATATTGACATACACCCACACATGGATCTTATATTTGAAAACAAGGTCCTTATCTGGAAGTCTAAAGACAATCTGTCCATTCAGAAATCAAGATGGCCCAGTTTTGTTCTTGATGTAATTAGTGTTGTTGACTTTTTCTCTAACCTGACCTAAGGACTTCAGTACATAATCTAGGGAGCTTTCAGTTAAGTCGCAGAATTATCACTGTCACTGTGTCAAGAAGCACGTATATTACCAGAAGCAAAAAGAAATGTAAAATGACATTTTTTCTTTTGAACTGGTGCTAAAATACCACAAGGCAAGTTAATTCAGAGTCAGGCCCTTCAGAGGATTTTGCATGCATAAGCAACTTGAAATAAGCTGGCTTTCCTAATGGAGCAGTGCCTATTTTTACTATAATTATTTTTCTCTTGGTATATATTTTCCCCTTGAACCGGGAAAAAGCATATTTTCTTGTAACTTATGCACCTATATGGAGATGGCTAGCTTCTCTCTTCTGTCTACGTTTTAAATTTCCACTGAAAGTGTTGGTCTCCTATCCTTTTCACTATTTCAGTAAAATGTCACTCAGTCCTTATGAACACTCAAATCTCCAGAATGAAGGTAGATAACTGTCCGTATTCCAGGTCCCCAGCAGCTGTGGTCAAGATAGTTGAAATAAGCTTCTTAAAAATTCTAAAAGGCACTGCACCTGTTTTCTCCCAAGTTCTTATTTGTTTAATAATTAAAAAACAGTGTGCACAAAAATTGCTTTGCAAAAGGAGATTTAGTGTCTAATGGTAGCTAATAGTGTGATGAATGACAGCTGTCAAATTTCTTTGGGCAGGGATGTATGAATCAATAATTCACTGGTCTCAGATGGGTCCTGGGAGAGGTTGCGGAATTCTCTCTGCACCGGCCGTAGGTTTGGTCTCAAAGCAGTCTGCGATTAAAGGTTGTACACTAGACACAATGCCTGCTACTGAAACCCAAACTTCACCAGAAAGTGCTAGTTATAGGGTGTTGGAGAACAGTGCAGCTATGGGTAGATTTTTAAGATAAAAAAAAAAAAAAAAATGACGTTCAAAACAGTGTCTGGTATGTTTGGAGTTCAGTGACTCTTGCAGATTCTTTAATTTGATCATTGCATCTATAACTCAAATTCCCTTGCCACCTTAAGCTGCTTATTTCTCTTCCATGGTTTTCATTAGGGATTTAGTGTTTAGGGATTTTCCTGGGGATTTAGAGTGTTAGGAACTCTACAGTTTATGGCCTGACAGAGCTATAACTGGAATGAAGAGAGTATAATGTAAAAACTTTTGGGGATATCTCCGCCTCAAAGGATTTTCTAAGTAAATCTAAATTTTGTCCTCTATTAAATATGCTAAAATCCTGTCACATTACTGTGAACAGTGTGTTTCTGATTAAACAATGTTGACACCTCATTTACTTCTGCTGTATTTGCCATTAGCTCTGTTATAAAGTATATTTAGTTGAGTGTTTTTTTTTTTTTTTCTTTTGA
>VZSV01000012.1:6060310-6077763 GCA_013398735.1 Nothocercus julius
TTTTGGAATTATTTTTTTCTTATTTTAGTCTTGATGTTCAATTACAAAGAGTTCAAGGACCATCTGTGATGGAGCAGATTATTTGTTGGCTTCTACACACCACACCAGACCAGAAAATAATGAGTCTGGACGGAGTCCTGGACATAAAAGATGTTGAAACATGGGTTGCATCGCTGAACTGTTTTTTGATGGAAGAAAGCCTTTTCTCTGCTTTCTGATTTATGCTGCAAGAGAAAGAAAAAGAAAGGTCTCTCCAGTAACTTCAGGGTGTGATCCTAGACAGTGTTGCATGGACTCAGTAGCATATTAGGATAGCGATAGGATAGGTAAGGATTTAAGAACAAAAAATAAGAATCAGTTCTTGAATGGGAAGCTGAGTTAGAAGTTACACACCAACCCAGTAAAATTGAGCATCCTTAGAAATCTCAGCAGGATTTTAAAGCAATCAGATCCGGGCAGTACAAAGGATATTCACATACAGATGACAAAAGGATGGCTGCAGCAAAAGGGAAATCCTAGAAGACAGGAGAAAAGATGCCTATGTTAGCAGCAAAATGGAAGTCAGATCATAACGACCTTGGGTTCTCTCTCTTTTGTATGTGTGCTAGTCAAGCAACACACATACCTATAATCTCTATGAACAAAATAATGGATGTGTGTATATGTGTATATAAGATGTGTACATGTAGTTTAGATTTGTGTGTATAAACACTAAATACGCCCAGCTTATATCACATAACAATAAATTAAGGCTTACTAATACATAGAACAAACCTAAATGATTGAGAGCTAGTCTCATGCAATTGTTCACATTTCTGATTCATCAGCAAGTGTCACAATCAGTTATTTTTTCCTGTCTCTTGTTACAAATCCCAAGTACTTTTCCTTCATCTTCCAGGTCTGCTTGAAATATGCAGTGGGTGTAACCTAATGCAATGGGTCAAATATGTACTTTGTGTAAGGTGTTGTGCCAATGAAAAAATAACTTCAGAAATTTTTCTAAAAAGTGACAGGATGCTGGATGTTTGGCAAAGATGTATATATCTCTGGACAGTCAGGTTTGCTTTCTTTACGTTATCTTGTAAATCCTATTAGATTACATGCACTTTATTTTTAAACATTATCAGCTAGTAATATTGTCTGATTGTTCCTTGCCTGTAATAGATGTGGTGCAAATGTTTAGAGTGATGTGGGCTAGGTTGTTTTATAAATCTTTTCTTTAAGAAAGAAAAAAAATTAGTGGTAAATTTCAGTGCACTCTTTGGATGTCAGTATTTTGCCCTAGAAACAGATCTTAGGAACTTTTTTAAAACCTATTTCTCTATTAGGGCTAAAAACAATGAAAGAAAAAAGAGAAGTCTCTGCTTATTTGAGTTCTTCTGAAAGTCTTTGTGCTCTACTGCTGCAGACTTCAATTCCTTGGAAGGTGGTGTAATCTTCCATAAAGGAAGATTATGAAGAAGAACTTAATATTGTAATTAAGCAAGCTAAGTTACTAAGAAAGATACTAATAGTGTCTTACTTGCTGATAGAACTATTCACAGCATGGTAATAATCACTTTTTATTGTGCTAAAAGGTGTTCTTGCCAATATATTAACAGAGGTCACTTTCCAACATAATCAGATAGCTGTTCTGGGCCAACAGTGTTGTGATTCTTGTATTTCTGTTGCTATGTGCGTCTCTTATACCGTCTGCTTGGACGGCCCTCGTAGGATATTCTTTGGAATAAACAGGAGATGAGATAAATCTGTGTGTGCAAGTCATGAAATTAGCTTCCTCTAAGCAACTACTCATAAAATACTAAGTCCATTGATTTCTGGGGATTTCACGAGGATATCTATATTTTCACACTTCCATCATCTTGCCAGGCAACCTAGAAAACTGAAAGTGGGATGTAAACTTTGCGGATGCAATTCTCTGTGAATCTTTGTAGTCTGCTAGCCTGTCAAGGTTCAGGCATGCCAGTTTCTGTAGTAGGTACCATGCATGAATGTAATGTGTTTACTTCCATGCCTGTGGGCTTTTTCCACCTTACTTGGATTGACTGTGCAAAGGCTTAAGCAGATGTCCAGAGCAAGCCTTAAACCTAAGTTCTGGATCCATAGCAAAGAGATTTAAACCTTTGAGGCCTGGGTTAGGAAAAGGCAACATCCTACTAGACTTCTCCAGCTTAATTTCTGCTGTGATCCCCTTTCTGCTTTGGGTCATGGAAGTGTGCAATTTGCCCCTACCGTGCTGGGCTTCTCGCTTCATTCCTGTTCGTTCTGTAAGTGCCCAGGTGGCACTTGGCACCTTCAGACCTTTCAGTCCCAGGCGGAGTGTGGATTAGAGGCTGCTGCTCGTGGTATCCATGCATGTAAAAAAACATGTTCTTGTGGAACAAGTCATGTTTATTAATGTAACACCAAGCTCAGTTTAGAGTGGCAAATTATTATTGGTTATAACTCTCATAAGTTATATGTCAAGACCAACAGATCTTATATAAGGTGACAGAGATGTAAAAATATTTGAAATCATATGTGATGCCATAAAATTATGTAAGCTCAATTTTGGAAAATGTTTACAGGCTGCTACTAGTATGTATTTTAACCTATCATCGTGCTCTTCACCTAGCAATTGGCTCTAGATCCACCAAGTGCAGCAACCATGTGACTGCAGTAGTACTCGGAATAAATTACTGTTTTTCTGATACTTCCATGAATTGTGCAAGTATTACATAACAACCATATAAAACAAGATTTGTGACAAGTACTTAATCTCAAGAGGTATAAAATAGTTTAGTCCTGTTCAGTGATAACTGTCAGTCATTTCCTATGGTTTTGGCTTGGGATACTTGACCTGTGTATAAGAACTTGGAGTCTATGACTTAAAATATTTCATTTAAGATCATATTAGTAGTTCTTGCTTAAGCTGTTCTTTAAATCTATTTCTTAGTGTTATTCTAGTGGTAGGATCATAGCCCTTTCACTGTTGTCCTTGTCAAGGAATGAAGAGAGATAGTGATGATAGGATTTTTTCTGTCTTTTTCCTTATATTTTTAGGAAGGGAGGGATAGATTCTGTAAATATGGTGTTATCAGTAAGGACAGACATATCTTCTATATAGTCTTGCAAATTATTTTAGTTTAATTATTTCTGACAGCTCACTGTTACTTTAATAGGCTTCCATTAAGGAATGAAAACCAACTTTCTCTCCTTTGTCCTGAGAGAGGTCAGGAATGGAATAAATGTTTCACACTGAAAAAAAATTTAAAGGTTCTGTTGCAATTGAAAACTTAAAAAAAAAAAAAAAAAAGCTGTAGCTGTAGAGCAGAGTATAAAAAGCCAGTTCCTACATAAGCTCTCTGATGATCTATCTGTTATTGGTTTATTGCAGGGACTAGAAAGCAGAAAATAACACTAACAATAAAATATCACTCAAAAAAAAAAGTTCTTGGCAGCAAGTTTTCTTAGGCAGCTTGCCAGTATCCTGATTCAGTGTTTATGGGAACATCTTGAAATGACTCCCAAATTAATGACTCTATCTTCCATCACTACAGCCTGATGTCTGAACATGAGGAGAAATAAACAATAGTTAATGATCTGGAAGCTGCTGGCAGTTACTGTATTAGTTCTGGTTCTTATTTTCACTTACTAACAGCAAACTGTTCTGATCAGATGTTTATCTTTGAAAAACATATGCAATGCAAAATTGCACCTCAGGTTGCTATCTATTTCACGGTTTCTTTCACTGGGACATTTTTACACAGTCCCAGTGATTTCATTTTGGTTTCATAGCTAGCTGCTAACTAAGATTAAAATGTCTGCTTTAAAATAGATGAGGTTTTTCATTCTTTTTTTTTCCAGCGAGAGACCTAATGCACCTCGACACACTGCAGTCTTTAGGGTTTCCATTCAAGCTCGGCACGGACGCACACGCGCGTGCCAGGCAGCTTTTCCTGCCCGGTACCGTTGCCTGAGCTGTGCAGAAGAGGCAGTTTGTCTCTTACGCAAAGCAGGCAGATGTTAGATCATGATCTCTGGCTTTACATTCAGTATGCTGCATGTTAAGGGATTCTGTTACAATGTTAGCTGGAAAGACATAATTGGGCTTCTTATTTTTTTTATCTTCTGGTTATTTGGGGATGAAGGTATTTTGTTTAATTAGGGTAACGTCAAGATTTTTTTTGTGTCACTTCAGAAGTTCTTAGAGGCCTGCACAGTATGTATCATAGGCAGAGTTCAAATCCACAAAACAGATTCCGTTGTCACATGACAAATGTTTCCAAACCCACTTCTGAATTACTCAGTTCTGATGTTAGAAACAAGTCTTTCCATGCCCCTTAGCAATTTCATAGGTTTACATGATTTTGTGTGTGCACGCATACATATGTGTATATACATACGTATGTGCATATACATACCTGGATATGTAAATATATGTTTTATCATTTTGCAGAGGAATACTCTGTAGCAACTCAGCACATAGGACTGGAAGGATGCCTTGGTTCAACAAGGCTGGGCCCCTGCTATTACAGGTTACCACGTTACATATCCACTTTCCTCTAAGTACCGTGCTGCTATTTAAAAGCTCATTTTCTTCCTTTCCTGCCTCCCTTAATGCAGAATTCTTCCTCTTTTTTTTACACCACGAGAAGTCATTCATTTTGCTATGCATAAATGTATTTTCTAATATCCTATAGAGAAGCACATAGACAGAAGGAGGAGACTTTTATACTATCTCCATCTTTCAAATACCTATTTCTAGTCCTCGAAGAAAGACCTAGGATAATGCAAATTAGTATTATAATATTTGGTAAATTTGATTGAAATTGTTAAGTTAGGTAGATCTAAAAATATATGGACACAATTTTTTATATTATATATATAAAAATATATAAAAATAAAATATATACATAATACACATTTATATAGACATTGTACATAATATACATATACCTATAATGTGTATATATAAAATATACATTCAGTTTAATATAGAAATATCTGCAGGTATCGCTTATCTTAATTTTAGTATTTTTCTTTCTGCTGTGTGCAGTTCATTATGATTCATGTTTACTGAGAGAACAGAACTCAGTCATATTGGGAAATACAATATTTCTTTTATGCTGTTGGGATATTTCTATTATGATCTGTTAGAAAAGTTCTGAAAACTTCATTTGGGTTGATTTGCAAAATGTATCAGTGTTGTGTATCTTAGACTCTGTTCGTGCTAATGAAAATATTTGTTTTGTTAGGTCTACGACCTTTTTGTAGAGGATATACTTCGAAATCTTAAGTCTGCTTGCTGGCTCCCTCTCTGTTTGCTCTCATTCCAGCTCTACCTGGTAACTTTCCTTACTCCTCACCCATGAACAGTTGCTATTTTTCTAGCTACATTATGAGGAACAACATCTCATGATATGCTTCGTGACATGCTATTGCTTGGGTGGTTGGAGGAACTACTGAATGATTTGGAAGAACATGAATTTTGTCTTAATCATTGTTTTGGCTTCTTTGAATACTGTTTCTCCAAATACCTATGTTAAATGGCATTCTCAACTTCTGATCTCTTAGCTTTAGACACTTACGGGGACCTTACTTAGAAATACTGCTGACCTACCCAGATCATTTGAAGCTCAGGATTTCAGAACCATGCTAGGTATTCTAGTCACACAAGAAAGTATAGACCATTTACAGGAAGTTTCTGAAGTAACAAAATGATTTTTCTCATACTGGCCACTAAATTTTTAGTGAAGGTGAATTATTAAATGCAACTGAAAACACAGTATGAGAAATAAGAATTGAGTTCCACTGGAGACACAAATTTAACAATTCTGGCCTGAGTCTGAATGAAGATTTACCCTTCTTTGTCAATTTTGAGAAATACAACTATTTTCTCAAATGAATGAACCTAAATCTTGATGTGAAAGAAACTTGCCTGGATTTACAAATGGATGCAAAATATCTTCTTAAGAAAAGGGCACTTTAACAAAATGAACTACTTCAACAAAAGTGAAACTAAATTCCCAGGATTCAACCGTTATAGTGTCGGATATTGAAGAATACTCACACCTGCCATACTCTGCCGACTTTCTCTATTCTACTGTTCTCCTCTGTATTAAACATGTAAGTAGTAGAAGGATATAGCCTGATCTGAAGCTCCGTTTGAGAGGGAACTCCTTTTGAGGTTTGGTAAATTTATGTTAGTCTCAGTCACCTCAGTCACATTCTGTACCTTTGCACTGCTGTTTTTTTGTGGGTTAAAGGAATAGAATTGATACTCTAGACAAATGTTCTCTACAACAGAAATACTGGATTTTATAGCCTTAAACACATGCTGTATTGCATTTTTTTTCTTTCATCTAGATTGCCTTTATCAAGTTTTTTCAGTTTATGTTTAGAAATAAATCTGACCTTAATCTCAAAGGCAAGTGGGAATCTGTGCAGTTTGCTGTTTGACTACAGTAAGCCAGCCAGAGAAATTAGATAAACGGTTTTCATGAGATCATTTTCCAGGCATAGACACAGACATTTTGCTGTACGTCATAAAGATTTACAAGCAAAAGGTGTTGAGGGCAATGGAGCAAAGTATTCTGCTCTGGAGTTAGTGGTTTGTGTTTGAGCTTTTGTCTGGATTTGCACCAGCAGTTATTTTCAGTTGGTTCAGCTGTGCAAATAAGTGTATCCAGTGACTTGAGGAGCTGGTGGGAAGGGAAGAAGCAGGGATGCCTGGATGTACTTTGCAGAGCAGCAACATGGACTTTGAAAATGGTAATGATGAGAGTAAAGATAACACTGGATAAGTCTCATAGGAAAACAATGGTGGACATAAGAGGTGTACTCAGTTTGAACATGGGGCACGTAGTTCTGGGTAAGACACCTGCAAATGCTCCCCAAAAGAATAATTTACAAGCAAAAGTGATTTTTATAAATTGAGTACTGCTATTTCCTACTTCCAACTTCTTCCTTTCCCCTCTGCTTAGCTGGACTGTCTCTCTTTTATTTATTAGGCAAAAGCTGGATGTCTAACCAAAAGTCAAACACAAGTTACAAATAAGAAACACTTGATACCAAATGTGATATTGTACAGAAACACTGTAATTTCTATTAGTATGTGAGATATAGAAGTTTTCATGTCAAATAACACTAGCAGTGTAGTATCTAGCATGTGTGTTAGTATATTCTACCATATGATGACCATAATGGAAAGACCACGGGAAGTTAGAATATTAAATATTTAATATTTCAAAAGAAATATATGAATCAATAATGCCAATTGAACTTTTAAACTGAAAAATTAATCAAGGAAAATAAAAATCAAAAAGGAAAAATCATGGTTTACTGAAAGAAATATTTATTTTCATTTCTCAATAGCTAGAAGCTGTACTTGGAGGCAGGATTAGTGCACAAGTGTAGGCTATCACCAATCCATTCACTTCTGTGGTATGGCTCCAGAAATAGTATCTAAATTAGATAAGTAGTCATAATCTTAACGTAGAATGTTACCACCTATCCTGATCTTACACTTAATGGAGGAAACATCTTGCGAAGTCACTGGCACGAGGAGCTTAGGCTTTCTATTTGAACTATAACACGTCCGTGAGATGCTGAACCTTAGTTTGAAGATACAGCTGATGGAGGTTTTTAGCTATGCAGCTTTAGACAGGTTAAGTAGCCACATTGTACCTCATTTCTGGTTTTGGTGTAACGATCGAGTCTCATTAGTCCTTTCTTAGCTGTCTTGCAAAGCTGTGAGCTATTAGAAATCTCCTCTTTGTGAATGTTGGTCTTGTTACTGCTTTTGGTTTCTGGTTTTGTGTATGTTTTGTAATTTGGACAGTGCCAGAGTGCCCTGCATCTACTAGCTGCTTCACTGCTCTATGCGCTCAGGAGGTATTAGCAGGCACATCTCCACCCTCCTGCTGAGGTGCAGTTTTAAGGAAAAATTAGAATATTGTTGATAAGCAGGGCCTTGAACTTAACATCAGCTTAGATTTGGCTACAAAAATCCCATTCTGCATTAGAAAAGCCCAAGAAAATGTGCAAGCATTAAAGAACATTTTTCGCATCCTATAATTATTCAAGGATAAAGATTTAAGCCAGTACACGCCTGTATCATCCTTATACTTCTTCTGTTAAGACAAAATGCCTGTAAGCATTTCACATTGTTTTATATTAATTTCATTTCCCAGAATAATTAAGGCTTAGTCATTCTTTATAACATTACACAGGTAGGAACATAGGCCTGGTAGGGCCAAATGGCACTTCCAGATTTTTTTTTTTTTTTTTTTTTTTTTTGCATAGGCCCAGCTAAGCATCTGGGCCTATGGATCAGAGCGCTTTCTAGTTTGTAGACAGCACTGTACTACCGAAAATTAAGAAAGGCCAGGACAGTTTAGCTGGGTTGCATTATTTCCATTCTCTGCAACCAGAATTTTAAAACACAAATTAATGTTTGCATGCAATGCCCGAGTGCCCGTGGTAGGGCTTGCACCGATATTTACAGATCTGCTCACATGAATGTGCGTTGGGCTTTGGTTCAGCCTAGCCCAGCTTTCCAGTTACGTTTACCTATTTTGGTCTTTCAAGGATCTTTCTTACATTGTACAAGTATCCAGCAGGGATCTGTGCTGTTTAGGAGAAGTTGCTTTTATCCAAGAGCTCCTAGTTTTCAATCAGTGTGTGCCATTCATAAATAGCTGCTGCTCTGTATTGTTCCCCTAATTAATGACTGCTGATTGCTTTGACTTGCTGCACATTGCTGCCAGGCGTGATCAAACAAAATCCAAGATTAATCTGCTAAACTAGATGTCAGATTAGCAAATTCCTCTGTGCTATTACAAAGATTTTTCTCCCTCAGTAAAAGCCTGTCAATGGGTGATGGCTTGGCTATACCTCTGACAGGTCAGTCCAAAGGTCAGCCCCTGAAAACATGCGCACGTTAATGCAGCAAAGCGTCGTGACTCGTTTAAATCCAGGTTATAAGGCCAAGTGCTCTCTTCACGAATTTTAGTCAGGCTGATACTGAGGAAAATATAGTTTAACTTCAGTGCTTAGCTGAACTCCATGTTATTCAGTAGTTTGATTTTATTTTTTTTCCCCAAATTCCCCACCCCAACCAATAAAAACAGAACCTACTAGAGAGAGACATAAGCTCAAGAATATTTACATATAGCTCGTTTCTAACAGTGTTCTCTGGTACAGGTCTCCTGAATTCCCTTTGTAGTTCCTTATCCTCTGCAGGAATAGCCGGCAAGCGGGACCGTTGGAGCCTCGGAAGCCGGGCTGGGTTTCAGCTGGTGCCGACGCTTTGCGGCAAGCAGCTTTCATCTGCTAGCCGTGCCCCTAATCCTTCCTCTCCCTGCCTGCCCCCGCATCAGCCGCTGCGGCCCCGGGGTTCAGCTCCCAGCACAGAAGGCACAATCCTGCTCCTGTTAAGTAGTGAAAAGATGTTTAAACGAATCTGCTGTTTTCATCTTTCACTGATAACATCTGTATGCCAGTGCTGGGGGATACCGAGTGAGACTAAGGATTGAAATTGTTCCCTGCAGCCACATAGATGTAGTGAGCTGACTGGGCTTCTAATTCTCTTCTGCTTTATGAAATGCTTCCCTATTGCCAGAAATACCTTTCTTAAAAGAACAAAGTAAACATGTTTCAGGCCTGCTAGCTGGTCCCTTTTTCTCAAATTCCCCCAGACCCTTTTGCCACTTGGGCCTCTTGGTCAGTGCAGAACGTCAGGTGTGGCAGTGTTGAAGGCTGTGGGTTGCTTTTGCTTGCAGAACTCGATCTCAAAACTTGCACTTCTCTCTTTTCTTTCTCTCAAAGATCTTTTTGCTCACATTGCTTTCACAATTTTTGTTCCAAGCACAAAGCCTTTTCTAACTGTTCCTCTGGTTTGCCATAGTCAATTTTCCAGACTTCATGGTATCTTTCAATAAAATATCATTGTGGGCTGTTTCTAACTTACTACATCCATATTTTAGTGAATTTTAAATATCTTACCCAATTTTGTTCAAGTGTAGGACTGTTTTAGGACTTTTATGTAAGAGATCCCAGGCTGATAATCACAAACAGATACTGCTATTTTAAGAATATTTTCACAGTTCATCTGTGTACCTTTTCAGTTAACAAGATGTTTGGATAGGGAAAGTTGTATTGACTCTGTGAATAATCAAGTATTTGAAGTACCCTATTATTCCTCTCTAATTGCTTTTTTTATTAGTTCATCCCATTACCAGTATTTCTGCTAAACTTTCTAAAAACTATTGCACTTCAATTTGAAGGTCAAAGAAAAAAACTTAGTGTTAGATCTCTCAAGCTGCAGACTAACTCAAGTTGCCTTTAAATTTTTGTAACATTATTCATTTTTCTTCCTGCTCCTTGAGGAGTTTCTAGATAGGTTCATTTTTGCAAGCCTTAATTGGTTTTCTACCATGAATAAAAGATGCTTTCTAAAACTTCAGAATAGGCAATGTATATGCGAAGTACCAAAATACTTAAAACGTGTGATTTTTCTTCATTGGGGAATGCATGGCCCAGCAAAGCACTGTTTTTGTATTTCCTTAATGTGCAAGGCTGATATTGAAGGTACATCCTAATAGTTAAGTGGAAAAGCAATGATTGCTTCTTTCATGTTTTTAACTTCTGGAAATGAGTCATCTAACAATAGAAATGCTTCTTTCACAAGACGATTGTGTTGATTCTCAGGTGGCAGAGCCTCATTACTTGTGATTTTGTTTTTTGTATTGGCCCATAAGCTGTGACATGGAGATTTTCCTCATCCTAAATTTAGGAAAAGAGCAGTACCATCTCCTGATTTATATTTTTCTAGGTCATAGTATTTCTACAGGCCATAGTACTTAAATACTCCGAGGATTGTAGATGGTTTCCTGTAAATGTGCAAACTGAACTGAGGTCATTTTGCACCTGAACTTTTCCATGCATGTCAGCAGATTGCTGCAGTTTCCTTAAGACAAAAGAAAAAAAAGGAGACCAGCTGAAAATAATTAATATTGAACTTGACACATCAAAAATGTAATTTGTCACTTGTGATTAAAGCCTTTATCTTTAGTTCTATTTTTATATCCATCATGGGTCTCCCTTAGCTATCATTAGGCTCCACATGGTTGGAGTTAGTCTGACCTTTGATCCATCATCATAGACAAAGGGATCCGTTGCTGCGAAATTGGAGCCCAAGCAACAGTGCAGATCAACGAACGTAAGCTCGGTTAACAAAAGTAATGATTGATTTAACCACTGATTAATTGTAAATCCGTGTGGCTAATATAGAGACTTTTTAATGGCAAGCTGCAAAAGGAAAATTAGATGCAGAACAAAATATTATGTTAGGAATTTATATCATGGTAAATTAATCTGATGTGAAAGGGCAATAGAAGTGATACGTTTTCAGTATATTCATGTGCTACTGCTCAGTTGAGGATACACAGCAATGGTGCTACAGAGTCTACTGTTTTCCCTTTGCCCTTGAAGCTTTACAGAAGTTTTCCAACTGCCACAGACACTGTGGTTTCTTGATTTTTAAGCACAAGGAAGCAAAACGTTTGATGTATCAGTGTACTACCACAGCATTGTCCTACCACCACACTGCCTGCTTTCTCATCATTCTAAACCCAATCTGTCACACTGTATATAAACTGAAGTAATGCAGAAAGTATGATAAATGGATGTTTTCATATCACCCATGCCCTTTTTTTAGTACAGGCATGTGCAGCTGCAAATGGCCTGTATTTTTATGGGTGACCGTAAGTAGCATCTTTTCAAAAGGAAAGCATTATTCAGTGTTTTATTATGGCGCAGGGCCCAGTCTGCAGTAGTCAGTCATGTTGCCTGTTGCTTAAGCTCATTTCAATATCTCAGTTAAACCCAGGCTATATGTTTAGTGGTGCAACTTTGCTGTGTGCATGTGATAGGAAAGTCTAGTTTCTGCCCCTGCGTGTTTACCAAGTATGTCCTGTCACTTTCCACAATAATAAAATCCAAAGCCAAGTCTTAGCTTTGTTTCTGTTAAGTAAAACTCCCTGGGGAACTGAGTGAAGAGTAGTGTATTTATAGTGCTATTATTAAGTACTTTTGTGGTAACAGCTTCATTATTTTCAGGAGGTCATTAACGCGCTTCCCCTTTTACTGCAACTGATTGTGGGTTGAAGTCTTTGTTTTAGGCCTCTGTTTTGATTATCAACATCCATCCATAAACAGCTTGCTGTTTTGGAAAGTCCAAGCCTCTAGTTAGGAGAGGTTCCTATCGCTCCGAAGACCAGATTGCCCCCTCACAGCCACTTGAGCAAACACCTCCTTGAGTAAGGCCTTTGAATCTTCACATTTATGCACTGAAGCACCAGTCCATTTCCTTAATGTGCATACAAACAGATGTTGTTTTTCAGCAGGTACTCCTGTGTTCAGCCCCATAATTTGCCCTTTGCGGAGATGTGTCCTTGTTTAGCTAAGGTGTTTCCCCACTAGCACACGAGCCTTGATCTTAGGAGCTCAGGGTATGGTCACCATGTCCTTTGGCTCCAACAGTTACGGAATTCTCATTTTAGGTTTGTTTTGGTAGTTTATGAACAGGTTTCTGTTTCAAATTTATCTAACTTATGTGAATTTTGAATTCTTTATGTTCACAAAGCAGATGTAGAGAACTGATGTATGAAACAGTTTTTTTTTAAAAAAAAAAAAAAAAAAAAAAAAAAAAAAAAAAAACACCACCTCTCTGTGACCTTTATTTTTTTTAAATGACTTGCTGGTTCTGAGTTTATACGGTGTGCACCTGCTTTTTCCCTTTTCTTGTACTTTATTTTCTTTGGGAACATTATTACAAGCTTTATAGCATAAATCAACAATTGCTAGATATATTTCTTGTAGGTAGCCAAGTAATTGGAATGAGTGGAGAAGGTCTAGTTTAACCTTGGAACATGCAAAAGGCAGAGAGTGCAGCTATATGACATATAGTACTGTGACAGCATTTTAAACTGCTACTAGTAGTCTTGATTGAAATACTATAGAATTTTTGTCATCAACTGTATTGGACCAGGTTCTTTCTGTTTTTAAGTATGGTAGGACTCTCCGTTCACTTCTTTGTCCCACATCTCTCATAAAACCACGAGGTTTCTCCAGTAATCTGCCCTTCTCCTGCTTGCAGAAGTGTGGCTGGAGTGTTTTAGCCGTTTCTTAGCAGTGCCGCGCTGTGTAAGAGTACTGAGAAGACGTTACAGTGTGAGGCAATCCCGCCGTCGGCGGTGAGCAGGGTGTCCCTTTGGCCGGAGTGTGCTCTTAGGGCTTCTCCTGCATCACACTCCAGTTCCACCCCACTTGTTTTCCATGCTGATGCTGCTCTAGTTTTCTGGGGTCTGTTCTTACATTTGTTTCATGAAAAGTCAGTAGTCTTAGCCATTTGACAATATATATGTATATTTTTTTTTTCCCTTGTAAGTCCCAGGTGCTAATGCTTCCATTTTCATTTATCTGTTTTCTTTTAGGTCCTCTGCTGAGCCTATTCCCTTATATGAGGACAGTGATGACACTGGTCATGATTTGAGAGGTAAGATATTTTCTGATATATATGTATATATATGTAGATATATTTTTTACTCTCTGATGGATGACGTAGTTTGTCATTATTTTATATTTCTTAACAAACAAGTCTTAAGCAAGTCAGTAATGAGAAAAAAATCTAATCACTAAAGGAGTGGTAATAGGATATAATTTTTATCCTTTCCAGTTTTATCAACGTTAGGCCTCATACAAAGATATTATTTGCCAGATTTTCTGCTCTTAAACTTTATGGTTGCAAAAAAAATGTATGTAGAGAAGTATTTAAAGAATGATAAAGCCACCTAAGCAATTTTTTTTTACTGGTTTCATTATATTCTTACTATTCAGGTATAATCAGAAGTCCAAACAAACCTTAAAGTTTCCATTTTAAAAAAACTTTTTTTCCCTGCCTTTTTTTTTTTTTTTTTTTTTTTTTTTTTTTGTGGTAACAATTTTCCTCGGAAAAAAATTGTCATGCCTTTTAAACAATAAAGCATGAGGTTTTCTCTTATAACCAGTATAATTTGTTTGAACTCACATATGGTTACACTTCACTTGTGCAAATGTGCTTAGCACTTATTCAGCTTTGGAAGTCTGGTTCCAGGTTCTTACCAATAAAACTGATCATTGCTCACTGGTGATTTTTAAAACGGACACATTTCAGTTCAATTCATTTTGTTCTCTACTTACTGCAATGTGAATGTCACCATTTTGTTCTCTTTCCTTCTGAAAAGAAGGAATTAATGTGTTGCTTTGGCAACTGGCTCAGCTAACTAAATACAATCTGTGTTTTCACAGTGGAATTGCCAAAGTTATAAAAATCAAATAGGCTTGTCAGTCTGGATTTAGTTATATGGGCCATGTATTCGAGTAGCTCATGTGTAGGCAAAAAATAAACTGGTCTTTCACATCTTTGAAATCTTTGGTAGTCTCACTGCTGTCTTCATTGCAGTGGATTTAGCCTTTTATTTTAGAATATATGACCAGCCAGAGAATGGACCAGCTTAGGATATACTTGGAGAGCATTTGAGTCTGAAGGTGAGTGTGGAACTATCAGGCCCCTACCCTACAGCAAGGAGCAGCTCGTGGCTGGCCTTGAAGGGATGCCTGGATGGACAGCCACAACTTGTCAGTTTGGCTTCAGGCTGGCCAGGTGAGGCTGGTGAGAAAGGTATGAGGCCGCGCTGTTGCCTAGCCAGACCTGGTCACCCACTATCAATTACAGGACATCTGTGTAGCAACACAGACCTACCCCCCCCAAATAGGTTGGGAGACATGAAGGTTTTTATATCTCTAGATGGCCAAATGGGAGACTCGAGCTGAGCTTTAGTGCGCTCACTGCTGACCTCGGGAGATGCACGTGTGTGTGGCTGCCAGCTCTCATTCCTTGGTGAGCTGAGATCATACTTCTTGCAGGCTTTTTTTGTTCACTGCAGTTCAGTTCAGAACTATACTAACGGCAAAATATACGGTAGGAAACACACTAAGACTTTTATGCTGACTTGGTAGCATCAAGGAGGGGCGATCACAGAACTGGGTAGAAATCGTTCACAGTTATATGGCTGCTCTGCATAACAAGGAGCAGACAGCATTTCCAACAGGGCACAGGGTTTGGCCACCGATTTGGTGTGTTAACCGTTCAGTTGAAAAGTAATTTCAGTGGTAAGGTGTAGATGTCAAATTCTCCCAAATGTGTTACCAGGAAAGCAAGCAAATAACATGAATTCTTTTTGGATTTGAGATGAGCCTTACAACATTTGACTCTGTAAATCCACACCTAAAAGGTACCCATGGCTTGCAGATCCTCAGTCCAGCATTGAAAGTTCTTATTGATTACAGTGAGGAGAGAGACAGGAGGATTTGAATAAATGAACTAAAAGATTTTATGGCCTTAGATATTTCTGCTACTTCTTGCAATGATTGCAAGTGCATGTTATTGTGCTTTGGAAAGAAACTGCAGTCGAATATCACCTTGGATTAGTAAAATACATTAAAACATTGTGGGGTCTTTTTATGCCCCCTATTCTGCCTTTGATTTTAATGTTTCTTTTTCTTTTTTTTTAATTACAAATAGCTTTGTTTTGATTGCAAAATTACAGAAGAAAACTTTAATTACACAGTTCGTACAGAAAGCAATTAAGAGACTACATGTTTTTCCTTTGCTAGCTGAATAGTTATGTCTTGTCTGGTGAAACCCCAGTTGCAATGTATATTCATGTAGGAGGTATAATCTGGTGTCAGTGCCTTGCAACTTGCAGTTGCAATCTATTCCTAGGCAGTTAGAGTGTCATTAAGAAAAAAAAGATTTTTCTGTAAAACTTCTCAGCAGATTAGAGTGTATTTTAAATCTCCTAATACGCAGAATACCAGGCAGTAGCATTTTGTATTAAAGTGTGTGAAAGTCCTTCAGGAAAGGAGCACTAATATGATCCATGACCATTTATTATAAAATGAATTAAAAATATATAAATTATTTCTACATACTTCCTCTGAAGTGAGGAAATCTCTAACTCACGTCAGCCTGATTTGGGAGACCAGATATTCTGGAAGTTAAAGTAGGAGTTTGGACTTGCTGGAATCTTTGAAATCTTATTATGGATCCTTCACAGCTTTGCAGAAATGTGCTGGTTCTGATGACTCTGATTTCTTGGAGGGGAAAAAAATATCCTTTGTTCCTTTGTCATTGACACTTGCTTTTTCTTTCTTTTTTTTTTTTTTTTTTTTTCCTCCCTTGTTTATACTGTGTGTTCAATAAGCAGGTTTGGAGCTGTAAGGATTGGGGTGAGAAAAGGTGAGGAAAAATGCATCTCTGGGTGCTCCTCACATGAAATTAAAGCCTACTCATACTAGCAGGCGTCTTTATTTCAGCAAGTTCTGACCTGATCAAACTATTCTGCTATGAAAGTGGCTGAGAGTTTCCCATGGTCTTCTAAGTTGCGAACTGTAATTTTATGTCTTTTTTATAGCTCCTCTTTATACAGATATCTCTTCTTTATGTGAACAATTGCTCACATTAAGCCTTCTTCCACAGCTCCTGTGTGGTAGTTAAGTAACCGATGTGGGACTCCAGCTCTGCAGAACCAAGCCTGCTGAGCATGCTGAACTTTGGCTTGGCTCCCACTATGGCAAATGCATTCATAAACTTCTTGGAGAATGTACGGGGAAATTTAAGAAGCTGAACAAAATTCACACAGACCAAATAAAAAGCTGTACAAACTGACATGGAGAAGGCTGAAGAAAGCCATCTGCCTGTGTTTTTTTATGTCACCTTCCTAGGGCTTTGGTACCTACTTCTAAGGTATAGAAAGAAACCTATGTCAGATGAGATTCTTCATATGGAACTGCTGTATACATTACCACCCTCCTTGAGATCTGTTTTATTTCTATTGTAGTTAAGGGTTCTACTCTTAAGACAAAACACTCTACTAAGTACGTTGCTACTATGCTCCTAATTGTGCAGAGTCTAGGAATGTGGAGTAATTGGGAGTGGCCATTGGTTAGGACTGAGAAAGCTGGAGGTAGCAGGAACATGGCTGGATGTAGAGATTGAGTCTCCTTGTAGCAAATTGGAACGGGCACACTCAAATCTTTCACTAAGCCATGTCTCTTGCTGAATTAATTGAACTGTATGAGTGTTGCTCAAGACTTTCACCTTCCTATAATGGCTAGGCTGAACGCCTCCAAATTCATTTGTCATTTAAAGAGGGAACAAGAACAACTTTCTTAGAAGCCAGGCAACAAACCAAGTCATCCACAGTTGTTATCACTTACAGAGGAGAAATAGAATTAACTGAAAGGTAATTGTTTTTATTTTTAACGAGAAAATCTTGGTATTTGTCAGTGTGTCATAGGCATTCCAAATTACAGTGGTTTCATATATAAGAATAGATGATGTAAATCAAATCAGTGCCTATTGAGTG